>JAOQMM010000001.1:16751671-16767148 GCA_027563515.1 Erythroxylum platyclados
TAATGGTTGACCAATGTCTCTAAAAATAGCATATTAGTCAACCACATTTATATATAAATCTATTAATATGGATAAAACAGTATATTGGTCAATTGTTTTTGGTCAACCATTGTGTTTGAAAAGATGTTCAGAAAGATTTTATCAAGTTTTATCGTCCTTCTGACTAAAAGTTGATTCAAAATCATTTTAAATATTTCAAAAGAATTTTTAAAGATCAATAGGATTTTTTTAAAAGTCGAAACAAATTTTCTTTTGATTATGAAGATGCATTATGTCCTATATGGAAATAATTAAGTAATGATTGAACCCTTAATTCATTGCAACGATCAATGTAAACTTATAGAAAAGATTACAATGATTTGATTAAGTTTTGATATAATTAATTCCTCCTTATTCTTGGTTCTTTACTTGAATTGTATATATGCTCTATTTTATTCATTTTCTCCATTCATTGATTGTTTATTTTTTTCAATTGATTCATTTACTCATTTATCTATCAATTTAATTTCATCATTTACATATTGCTTCATTTTATTATAATAGAATTACTAATATTATCCAAATTAAAATCATTATTAATAACATGTTTTGTTATCATCAAAGGTTACAATCTCACTTAGTCAATATTTGAATTAAAAAACCAATAATTAATATTAAACAAAAAGATAAAAAGTGAATCATTGATTACATAATTCTATTTATTTTCATTTTATCTTCTATAATCCTGCAAGATAATTTTTGTTTGTTAATGACAAGAACTTAGTCAAACTTATGAAATTAATCTAACTATTTAACTGAAATTAAAATATAATAAGGTCTTATAACTAAAATAAAAGTTTTAATCGATGATTAAGTTCAAATTTAATAAAAGCAAATAGAACTAAAAATTCATTATGTCCTTAATTATTTACAAATTTAGTGAATTTAAACTTTTCATTAATCTTTTTATATTTTGAATTTGATTGAAAATAATATATTATAGACTAAGAGTAAATTTAAAGCTTAATTTTTAATTTTTTCCAAAACCAGCATTTTTCCGCGCCGTTAAATTTTTAGAGCATCATATTTCTCGCGTTATTGAGCCAATGGAATTGGAAAAAGAGAATATGACACGTATTGAAGGCCCAAGCTTTACTTGTGCCACGTGGCATCAAAAAGCTAACCCGACAGCACTTCACTCACACTACTCACCGTCAGGCAAACCTACGTGGCATGGAAGCAAACTAACCTCATTTTGTGATGACCTCAATGTTTGAAACGTGTCGTCACGCAGTTGCAGACACTCTGCCCGTCCCGCCATTTTCTCTCTCCCTCACGTCTTCTGATTTATCTCTCTCTCAAAAGATTAAAAAAGTCTCCTTCATTGATGATTTCTTCCTTTCCAAACCAGCAATTCAATCATGATCCAACATGGGTTCTGTTTCAAGTTCGATCATTGCTTCTTTTTAGGGGGCAAGTTTCTTGCTTTCTTATCATTTTTTTGATTTAAGTTTTTTTTCTCGTCCTGGTAAAAATACGAAATGTTGTTTATTTTATAGCAAGGTTGATACTTTTTCAAGAAAGTTGAAATATTTCGATATAATCTTCATTGGGGCAATTTTGGATTTGGTTGAATAGAGATGTCTAGCAATTTTGACACTGTGAGGCAAACCCCACCGGGGATTTTGGTTATAAGAAGCTTAAGAGGCAGAGACTGGAGCCTGAATACGTATAGGTACATAGTTTTGTTGATTACTTTCGTAGCATATACTTGTTATCATGCATCTAGGAAACCGAGTAGTATAGTCAAGAGTGTGTTGGATCCTGAGGCAAAACACTTGCATGAGTATCCATGGCCACTTGGCAGCATCTTTGTTAAGGATGAATTCAAGGTTAGGAACAAGGATAGGTTAAAGTCTGAAGGTTGGTATCCGTTTAATGGAAAAGATGGGACTTCCAAGTTGGGTGAGATTGATGTGGCTTTTCTTGCATGTTACTCTATGGGTATGTATGTTGCTGGACATTTGGGTGACACATTGGATTTGAGGTTGTTTTTAGCGTTTGGGATGATTGGAAGTGGCATTTTTGTGGGTTTATTTGGGATGGGATATTTTTGGAACGTTCATGCTTTTTGGTATTTTTTGGTAATGCAAATGGTTGCTGGGTTGTTTCAAGCCACAGGTTGGCCTTCTGTTGTGGCTGTGATTGGGAATTGGTTTGGAAAAAGAAAGAGGGGGTTAATAATGGGCATCTGGAATGCACATACTTCAGTTGGAAATATTAGTGGCTCTCTTATTGCTGCTAGTGTTTTAGACTACGGTTGGGGATGGTCTTTTATAGTTCCAGGTGCCTTTATTGTCATGGGAGGAGTGTTGGTATTCTTGTTCTTGCCTGCTTATCCGGAGGACATTGGATTCGCTTGCCCAAATGACACTGCGGCTAGTGATTTAGAGGGCCAGGCTCGGAAAGATAGCACTTTGGGCACTTTGGAAGATAAACAGAGTACTGTTGCTCCTTTTGGATCAGGGCTTAGGACAAGTGTTGGGCTTGCTGAAGCTTGCTTAATTCCAGGGGTGATACCTTTTGCACTTTGTCTATTCTTTTCCAAACTTGTAGCTTACACGTTTCTGTATTGGCTGCCATTTTATCTGAGCCAGACAGGTAATTTCTTCCAGATGACTCTGTTACTGATTGCATTTAGATTTTTACTCCAAATGTATCATTTTGTTAAATGTTTTCTGATTTTAATTAATGTTTCTGCTATGCTATTTCTGCATATCTTTGCAACAAGATGAGAAGAAATTGCTAAAGTTGTTCATTTCTCACAACTAAGAGAAGTCTTTTCTAGTGTTGGTTGAAATAGTTTAATATTACACTAGTAGTCTCTTTGCATCAGTTGTCCAAAAGATTTCGATGTTTGTTTTGAACTTTGGATCATAGAGTCTGTAGTTTTTTGGCCCTTGATGACAACAAGATGAAGTTATGCTTCTGATTGATGAGCTTTTGTTGGTATCATTTGTTATTGGTACTTTGTATAAAATCTAACGAGAAATGCCTCTTCGAACTTGTTTGTGGCTCAGTTTTCTTCTCAAGCTTTTATTGGTCACTGTGTTTCTTGCATGCAAACATATTTCATGAATATATTCTTGATCGTTTTTGCTTCTGATCTTTGACCTTAGTTGGAGGCTTATGATTTATTATATGAGTGTTCTTTGAATGGTCACAGATATCACTCTTCACCACATATTACTTCGAGGGAACGATGCATAGTAGACTAGCTTCGAATCAGCTTGTACAGAAAACTAGACTTCTTGTGGATTAAAGGAGTTCATAATAGAACTGTGATTTTTTGAATGAATGTTTTCTGGTGTGTGCCTATAACCAATAGCGGCGAACAGAAAAAGTGCTGCATTTTTTTTTAATTGTCTTTTATTTTTTGAGGGGACAGGTTAGTGGGAAGAACCAAGGTTAACGTAGATTGCCTACAGACTAGAGCAATATACCATGCTTTGTGCTGCTTCCTTTTGCATGAATGCATTTCATAATGATGTAAAACTCTTATGCTATTTGAACACTGCTGGAATATGACTAGGCTGTTATTCTTTTCTGAAAATCTCAAACTAGAGTTTTACACGTTTCTGTGATGTTTCATCATAAATCCTGTCTTTGAATACTTTGAAAAGGGTTTTTCTTTACAGAAATTGGAGGAGAGTACATGTCTGTGAAATCTGCTGGAAATCTATCTACTCTGTTTGACGTTGGGGGTATTTTTGGTGGAATTATTGCTGGATATGTATCTGATAAAACTAGATCTCGGGCCACTACAGCAGCCAGTTTCATGTATGCTGCAATTCCTTCAATGCTTTTATATCGCACTTACGGGACTGTCTCAAAGAATGTGAACATCCTGCTTATGATGGTTGCGGGACTGTTTGTTAATGGACCCTATGCACTTATTACGACTGCCGTTTCTGCAGACCTTGGCACCCACAGTTCTCTTAGGGGGAATTCTCGAGCTCTTGCGACAGTGACTGCCATTATTGATGGCACTGGATCAATTGGTGCAGCCCTTGGTCCGCTTTTGACTGGATTCCTTTCAACCAAGGGCTGGGATTTTGTGTTTTTGATGTTGATGATTTGTGCCCTTATTGCGGGACTTCTTTTATCACGCCTGGTCAAGGCTGAAATTGCTGAGAAGATCAGTAAAAGGAGGCCTTCATCAAGTGGACGGCACAACCACGAAGGTAATGACATGAACTCCCCTGAAATGCATCACTCTTAAAATACCAAAATCCAAACAAGTTTGAACATTTGGAAAAACTTTTAATGAAGAAATTTGGTTAAAAGGGTGAAATGCAGGGTCTTGCTCATAAAGTAAGGAAATCTGTCCACAGTTATGATGAATGTTTAGCTTGTGGCTGTTGCTATAGAAAATTTAATTTCTTGTGTTTAAGTGAATGAATTTAGGAGAAGTAAGGAAGCTAATTTGGTGGTGAATTGAAAGCCACTATCTAGGCTTCCTCTTATGGGGGGTGTATTTAGTTTTTTCTTTGTTTCTCTGCCCTTGTTTTAGCCTTTTACATGAAGCTCACACATATACACCAAAAGGACTTATCCTGCTGAATTCGTTTGAAAATTATGTGAAGTGTGTCTAGAAGGAGACAATCTTCCAATACACGATCTATCTGGAGAAAGTTAATCGTAGAACCTTTCTGCTGTTTCTATTCTCTTGCTTCGAAAACAGCTCATTCCTAAAGCTATTCAAGCCTTTTTCCAATCACTTTATCGTTGTTAATTGAAGATGTCACAACATTTTCGAGCAATTCTGTCGCCACAAGATATATGGATTGAATAAGAAGTTTTCGTGACAGCTACCCTCTTGTATTTGTTTAGATAGTTATCTCGGTTTTGAACTACTATTCTTTGAGTTGCACGTTCTCGAATCAGTCCGGTCAGGACTTTCTGTTTCTTTGTAGCTGAGTGATTAGCAGTTGGTTGATTGTCAACCTTCTCATTGCATGATTATGATCCTCTCAAGCAGTATATGATCCATAATCTACCACTTTAAACGGTTTTTTTCTTCTTTTGGCAGCTACTGCATCTGAACCACTTCTAAGCAATGAACGGAGGAAAAGAGACCATAAAGAAGCAAGTCGAGTAAAATAATTTACACACAGAATATGTGCCTGTAAATTTAGGCTTGTATCACATATCTCTGATGAATGCATGCTTAGAGTTGCCAATCCTTTGTTTTTTAAAGGTCTGTTAAATACAAGGAACTGCTTTGGAGGAAGCAGGTTGAGGTGGTCACTACTGTTAAGGAGGAGCTTCATCTTCCCCGAACTCTCATCTGAAGCTGGGGTTTGGGGTTTAGTTATTGCTGTTTTAACCCTTTTGTCATTAGGAGTTGCAGGATAATGTAAAACCTTTTTTGCAATTCAGTATAAACTTATTAAATTATTATTTGTTCTTGTATTTCTTCCAGGGTAAGCCATCTAATGGGATAAGGTGTGGTGGAGGGAGGATTAGGTAATAATGGTGAAGAGCTTGGTGGTGGCGGAAAGGCAACATTTCTGGACGGTGTAGTGGTGTAGTGATTTGGAGAAACTGTTTAGGAAAAGAAAAGGATGGATAGTCGTAGAATTTGGATTCGAGTAATTTTGCCAAACCAATGGTCTGGGTACTACTAATCGGCCTCAGAATAGCAAGCTCACTTTGAATCTCTTGGCAAAGATCGGAAATAAAAAACATTGTGGAATGGTGTCTTGCAACAAATCAGAGGGTCGGTCTTCTCAAACTCAGATTGGTAATTAGAATAACAATAACAACACCTTGAAAGGCGGAAGTTCAGTAATACGTATTCTTATCCCTACTTAATAGAAAGACTTTTCGTTTTTACCAAGATAATCTTCCTTTGCAGAAACCCCACCAAAATAGTTGTAGAAATTCCATTGCAACTCAACTTGAAACCTCTTTTCAAGTCACGCTGGCACTCTGTCTACAGCTATTTGGTTCCTCAACAATAATGCATGGCAAAAACAATTTACAGGATGTAGAAAGAAAAGCAGTACAACCATGTTAAATTGCAAATCAGCATATTCATCAAGGGCAATGGAATCACTGTCAATCACCTTTATAGAGTTCAAGTTTCACAAATATGGACACTGAAAAAGAATAAAAGGGTACCTAGGAAAAAAAAGATTAGGTTACCTAAGGTTCAATTTCAGCAGCTCCTCAACTATTCCTCCTACTTTTGATCAAAGCAAGTGCAATGAATAACTCGAAATGAAATCTGTATCAAGTTTGTAACTTTTTGTCTCTGCTTCAAAATGGCCTTTAAACTAAATGTCCAAAACCATTCCCAACTCAGAATTTGAATGTTCATGAGTTATCTCCTCTCAGAAAACTGGCATTTATCTGCGCCTCCTTTGTTTTCTTCTGCACTCGAAACAATAGTCACATGGAGATTCATTTCTACTTGAGAAACTGCCTTGAAGCTTGCCGATAGGTACTTTGAGGTCTTCCACCAGCACTTTGCGTAGTTTATCATTCTCTTCCATAAGCTCTTCGATGATTTGCTGGTGTTTTAACACCTAAATTCCACAGAAAGTTTTAAGGTTTCAACGCCGGAAACTTCTTGTATACGAGGGAAAAATGTGCTTGAATGGTGGTGGTGCTCTGACCACTTCATACAAGCTGCTGACGGGATTTTACAGGAGGACTATAACATATAAACCTCATTATGCATCACATCTTAATAGTTAAAACCTAATTACAAAATCGATGCAATGGAATCTCATTGACGGAGATGTTTTAAGTCTTATTTTCACTAGACTAAGCCAGATTTCTCCAAGGATTAGGCTTTCATGGCAGAGACTTAATATAGCTTCAAAATAATGAGAGAAATTTTTAATTGACCAGCGATATTACCATCTGAAGCATGTTGTTTTCTGTCCGGATGCGTCCCTGCAATTGCATGTCCATATTTTAGAAAATTAGATGGGATATATAGCATTGTAGACATACACAGTAGCATAAACTCAAATGAAAACTACCTCTACTAAAAGATGCCACTAACAAACTGAAAAGCAGTTCCTAACTGTTGCGATACAACACCAAGGAGAAAATGTACACAAAAGGTTATCATGGGTTCTAAGGACACTAAGAGAGTTTTCCTAGCATAATTTTCCACAAAAGAATCATGGACGGACGATTTTGAAAGAGATTCAGCAAAATAGCTTTGGAATAATATTCAGGATAAACCAGACTAAAAGAAAGAAGTAAAGAAAAATAATGAGAAAATTCGTAGTATAAAGTTTTGAAGTAAGGTTGCAAATAAGGTGCAAACATGGATTCATAAAACACTTTTCAGATTTCAGAATAGTTCTGCATGTTTCAATCAAAATTTTAAGCTTACAGTACAATATCCCTGCACAATAAGGTGATCATTAGGTAGGGGATGAACGTGCCATGTTTTGCAAGGAGTTGTCAGCCTTGTGAAACATGTTCTACACTAGCTCTGGCTACAACAAAAGATTGCATATAGGAGGGCATTGCAGCCATGTATTTACAAAGATTCAATCATTTCTCATCTTCATGTGTCCAGAAGGCATACACACAAAGTGTATAGGCTACATACTTTCTACCTTTAAGTGCAAATTAACAAGCTGCAATTCATGAAAGAAGGTACGGCTGGGAGTATACATCAGGCATACCATTTCATTTAGATTACTGTCCTCTTCCCTGAGGATTGGGCTCTGGAGAAAGTTGCTAATAACCTTTTCTGTCCTACTACTGAAGGATAACTCCACTGGATTGGTTTCTGACATAAGATTTTGATGACTTGAATGAGCACCTATGCTTCCATAACCATGCAGGCCATTAGATGTTTTATCAGAAAATTTTTTTGACAGCTGTGAGATAGTTCCTGGTGGCTTTTGAATTGACAATTCGTTCAATGTGCCCGTGTCACTTTGGGAAGATACTAGAAGGGAACCTTGATCAACTGGTATGTTGGAAGCTATTCCAAATCTCTTCATCACATTCATTATCACTTGCTAAAAAATTGTTTCTGTGTTTCAGATACATGCACAACAGACTGCAATAAGCAGTAATTAGAAAGTAAGATACAAGATAATTATGCACATACAACAGAAGCAGCCTGAATCTTCTTCAACACTCCAGGTTTCACAGCAAGGCCTACAAGAGAAACAATAAGGCTTAGCTATGTTGGGCGGATATTTGGAGAGGTACAAGGATACATTTATTGACATCTGCAGAGTATACCAATGATCCTATACCAAGACCAGCACATAAAACCAACAGCAGGGATGTGTTGAAGTATGATTCCATAGAGTTCCTTCAAAGTTTCTACTTAACATTTAACATATAAGAGGATAAAGGTCTCTGTCCCATTCTATAAGCAACAAAAACCTAGAAAATGATTGCTTTCTCAGTAACAATCCTCCTGAAATGTAAAGCCTTTGGAAACAGTAATAGTTTGTCTAGTGTGATGATAAACTGACCCACAAAACCTCATTTGGAGACTACTAATAATTCATAGTAGAAAGATGAGACAAATTGCTGTAGACTATCATTTCATTGCATTACTAAACACCCCATCAAGCACATAATGCATTGCTTTACCAAATACCTTATCTTAATTTCACAAAGAGACAGACAAAGAATGACTAAAGCTCTTGGTTAAGGCTATGATTGTCCTGTAGCAAATCCAATACTATGAATTTCAATTTTAGCAGCCACTACACCCAAAGCCTGTCTAAATCCTTCACGAGTTCGAGGTTTTCATATCTTTGTACCAAGTTGGACATTGATAACATTCATGCTTCAGATTGAGGGGAACTCTTGAGACTATGTATATAATAGAGGATCCTTTGGAACTCTCTATTGTTGTACCCTCTTTTACATATGTATATAATTTACTTGTGGCGAATGGACAATTAGGCTACTCACTCATGCTTACAGAAACAATGCTATTCATCTAGCATGAAGAAAAACTGACCCAACAACCGCATTTGAAGACGATAACTGCTTCACCGTAGAAAGATAAGAAAGATAACTGCTTCACCAGCCAGGTACAAGAAAGTGATTGATGAAATAACACTAACCAATCAGTTCTATAAAAGATAGGAATATCTATAATGTAAAGATTATTGGTTCATTACCTTATCAAATGCCCATTAAGCACATAAGAACATCCAACCAACAGGCCTCTAGCAAAGTACATAAGAAATTAAGTATGACATACCAACTCCAAGCCCATGGCCAAAACCAACTCCACATCCAATGCCAGCTTGAATATTGTTTGCTCCCAGTTTCCTCAACTAAAAACCAGGAAAGAAAATGCCGAGGATAATGTTAACTAAACTTGTCAAATAAACCCAACAGGAAAAAGATGGTATCATTCAGGTGTAAGTACAATATTTAACTTACAGCACTATTCACATGCCAGCTAACACCAGAAAAAGCATCTGTTGCACCTCTAGTTGCACTCATAACTTGGTTTACCATTGGCAGTGCATCTAGGATATAGTTTAAATCAAAACCAGCTGTAAGTATGCAAATTGAAAAATGGTTGATCACCAGCTTCTTTGACAAGAACATGTCTTACCAAAGAAGTCCAATTAGCATGGTGGTTATAATTTCATTGAAGTTGGTAATCCAAATTCTCATAAATTACCGCGTAGAGTTAAATGTAAGTCTTTACGTGTTTCAAGTTTTGAACAATGAACATTCAAAGAAGGTTGTGTCGAGTTGAGTAACATGCGTCCCCCATTAAGGGTTGTGGCCAAAACTAACATTGTACAATGTGGATTGTACAGATGCAGAAATGCAGTGATTTAAGATGACAGTAGCAAACAAAACTTGGAGACATGAGCACAGATAAACTCCTTTTATACTTCACACTATTGTCTAGTGTAATTTAGACGATGATGAGACAAGAGATGCTTCCGATGCATTAAAACAAATTCAAAGAGCATGTCTGGTAATCTTAACACAGTTCAACAAATGCAAATTAGACAAAATTGAGAGTAACCCAATTCCCCAAGCAAATAACTCTTTTTAAAATTTCTTTGTAACATAGGGAAGCAAGCGAAGAATTTTATTAATAAGAAACGATTTGGACAACAAAAACACATTATTATTGGAACCCAAACGCAAAATTCATCAGCTTTCCTAAACTACATAGGATTAAATACAAAAAGAGAATAGAGAAAGCAAAAAGAGAGCCGGAGAGGGTTTACTTAGATTTAAGGGACGACCAACGCCGATGCCAACACCACAACCAATGCCAAATCCTGTGAAGACTTGAGCCACTTTGAAACTAAAAGGGTTTTCCATTCTGAATCGTGCTTGTAACCCTTTCCTCTCATCTCTCACAATCACACTACTACTCTTACTGTTAGTGTTGGTGTCACTGCCCTCCATATTTAACAAGGTATGGTTCCTTACTCTTTGTCTCTATGTTTGAGCTAAGAAATTCCCATCTCTTTAGTAACAGCTAGCACAGTATTACTCGGTGAAGGGGAAGCTCCAGTTCCGGTTTCTTACAGTGCCCGCCCATTGACAGGAGCTTATCAGTTGGACCGGAGTAGAACAAATGGACCATTTGAGTTGGACTTGGACCATTTTAACACCGCTGAACTTGGGGTTAAGAAGTTTTTTCCAATGTTAAAATATGAGATCGGTTAATTTTTTAATTTAGTTTTTCATTTTTTAGTTTAATAATATTTGTTGATAAAAAATGATCAGTTTATTAAGTAATCGATTAGTGTTTATAAACTTACAAGTTTTTATAAACTAAAATAAATGATTACTTTTCATTCAATAATTTTTTTCAATCAAAGTTTAAATTTTTTATAGATAAAGATAATCTTTTTTAATTATTTTTATTCAATCTTTAACTGATTTTATGACGGTCTAATACTGATTGGACTTTTTAAATCTTAAATCTCTTGTCTTATGGTTTTAACTTTCGATCTAATTTTGAAAACATTAGTCTTTTTCATTCATAATTTTCTCGATTTACCACAAAATCATAAATGCCAAACCAAGATTAAGATTATTATAAGTGTGTTAAAAGATGCAAACATAATTTTACTTGTTTAAAAAACTTTATGTTTAAAATTTTTAAATCTTAATATTAAATTACTATAAAACAACCTTTAATAAATTTTTATAAATATATTCTAATATAATTTATTATGAAAATAATTATACTGACTATTTCATATATTTAAAACTCAATTATATTTCATCAAATATGATAAAACTTTGTTGCAATTTAAAATTAATTAATTTTATTTAAATGCACCTCAAACATATGAGTTGATGCTTGTATAATATAAATATAAATATAAATATTTGATTAGAGTTATAATTAAAAAGTCTAAAATTCAAATTAATAAATAATTTTTAACATTTCAAATAAGTTCAAGATCTAACAAATTTAAGATTCAGTTTAATCTTATTAATTTTTTTAAAATTTAAAATTAGTTTTTATATGATCTGAGTTATTGTAATTCTATCAGTTATATAACAATTTGTATTAAAATCAGAGTCTTCTACTTAGGTTGCATATTTATAATTTGGTCCTTCAGTCTTATAAAATAGCTTTTAGTCTTACATATAACCTTTTCATTCGTATGATTATATGTACGCAACTTTTTGCTATATAATAATTGTAAATAAATTTAAATTGATAAATATAGAGCTAGCAGCCTTTAATCTTAGAAAATATTTGGTGATGACCCTTATGTTTAATTCTTTAAAAATAATCAATATGGTGCACCCTAATTCCCAACAATTTCTTAATAATAACAGCAACAATAATCTAGTAAAAGTCTCGCTAATACTCAAAATTTGAAAACGTCAAATAATATGTAATATTACTCCTAATAACAATTGCCTTACCTTCACCTCAATCGTTTGGTGAGGAAAGGAAGAAATGATACAATTTCCATTTAATTATAAATTTAATGGATGCTATTATAAAAAAGATATTTAAGTTATTTTTGGATATTTTTTTATGATGTGATTTGAACACATAAATAATATGATATAAATTAATATTAAAATTTCAATAAAAATTATATTATTAATTAAAATCAAGTTCCTTTCTAATTACATTATCAAAAACAACTACCTAATAAAAATTTTGTTAAAATATAAAGTTTTAAAAGGCCCTGTAATATAAACTCTTGCTCTTAATTTAATTAAATCATCAATAATGTCGAAATATTGGTCGGATTATGTTTTCTAATTAAGTTAAATTGAAAATTTGAAAATATTTAGAGTAAAATGGTGTTATATCCTAACCCATCTTTTTGTTAAATGTAGAGATGAAGAAAAGCAATCTATGTCTGAATCGGACCACATCCAACCCATCTTTTTGTTAAATGTAGAGATGAAGAAAAGCAATCTATGTCTGAATCGGACCACATCCTTAAATGTAACAAAGCAAAGCCTGACTACTACTTAAAATCATCATACACTCGTTATCTTCAAATGCAGTAACATGCCTCATTCATGTTAAAGCAATTGAGAGAACTACTCCTACACGCTAATATGTAATATTGAATATCCCTATTTTACCACTATCATATACTTTACATCAGGGGTGTCAAATCCATCAAGACATTGACCAATTCAATCGAGACAATTGATCAAATTTTATATCAAATTTAAATTTAAAAAATATACCTAATTTAAATAATTAAAAGTTAGTTCAACTAAATTACTAAAATAGCATTATTTTTATTTATAATTTAATTTAATTTTAAATTATGACCCGAACTTAATTTGCTCCGTTATTATTCCTATTTTGTTAGGTATTTATATATCAAAATTTGGAAAATAATTACAAATGACGATGTTTAACATAAATTCGTTGGTCCTTTTCATAGTTATATAAGTGCAGTGTACTAGAGTGGCCTACTTGCAGACATTAAATTAAGAACACATGACTTACTAAAGATAGCTAACTATTTTATTCGCCCGAATTGCACAAAATTAGTTAGTTCGTTTCTTTCTTATGTGTTTTTTTGTTGTGTCTACTGCTTAGGACACAACATAAAACTTGCCCGTTGGCTCTGTCTAACATAAACATCCAGGTTTTGATGCTTGCAAGTTTGAAGTGTTGCCTGATTTTATCTAAAAAAAGAAGATATTGAGTCCATTTGCTTCTTGAATTCCAATATATATGAATTCATTGAGAAACCGATATGATATGAGTAATGTACGTATACAAATCCCTGATCTTCGAAAAGCAGCGAAGAGAACAAGCACATTGGCTATGCCTGTAGGTCTCACTGTTCATTATTTAGGGACTGTGACGATTATGTTCAGCTCCGAAGAACTAGGAACTGGAATTGCCATGGCAAATCCCGCGTTAGTAGAGCCAATCCAACAAGATGCGCGACAAGGTTTGTTCCCTTCGCGGAAAGCTATCTCGTTGATGCCAAGAACATCCCAACTTGAAACACTCAATCTAGTTCCTAGGTTCCTGGGGAGCATTTCAAGCGCATGTTTCTTGCAAATCTGTAGTTTGATGACCATGTCGGATTCTTTGATGAGCAAGCCGAACTCCGACGGCATTTCAGAACCAAGTTTGGATTCAGCTTCTTCAACAGAAACCCGTAATGCGTTCTTCAAATCTAGGCTTTCACTCTCTGTCTTGAAGATCACAGTTTGGCCAGAGTTCTTGCTTGACGCTGTGGTTATGCCACTGGGAGAAAAACTCGCAGGTTTGAGATTTGGTAGGTAAAAAATAGGTAGCTTGAGAGCTTCATTCTTGGAGAGCAGGTCTCTGTGCATTTTTGCCCATCTCAAAATGAAGTTTTGTTCGATCAAAAGATCTGCCAACAGAAGGCTGCAGCTTATTCCGATGGAGTACCCACCGCACTGGAAATTGGTCACCTGTAACAGAAGAAACATCACTAGTGTGAATGAATGGAGAGACATGCATGGAGTTTTCATGCAAGTTATGTTCAAACTAATGCTTCACTGGCCTGAACATAAAATAAGGGAGAAAACTGAGGATCTTCTTCATCAATGTCGTTCCAGAGAACAAGCTCAGCTTCCAACTTCTCTGCGTCCTTCAAGTCAACAAACTCTTCCAAGGTTATTGGAATCTTTGCCTCAACAAGCCTAGCACCACCATCATTGGACACGATCTCTAGCTCTCCATTACCATGTTCACCTCTCCTTAGGCGTCCACAGAGTATGGGTTGCTCCGCCAGAGTTCTCATTAATGACTCCTTAAACCACCCTGCTATTACCCAACCAGAATCCTCCGTCGTGGCCCTGTTATAGTAAAGAACTATGTTAAGGCTTCTCCGGAAAACGCCCGGGACGACGGTATCTTCCATGAAGACTTGACGTGTCTGCCGAGGGTTGGTCACCCTGAGAGGTGGTACACTTTGAATGGCCTCGATTTGGCTGCAACGAACGCCATTGCTAGTACCATTATTGAGCGTTGCCATACGTAGTTAACACGACCTTGGCAACTTAAAATAGATGGTACATATATATAGAGGGGTGCGAAAATAAAAGAAGTTTGTTAGGTTAAAATAGGTACCAATGAGATAAAATTAGAATATCATATGTTTTATGTAATATTACTTTTTTGATACATAATTAAATATCAAAATTTCTTATTGAATTTGAAATATGTTGATATTAATATCTACTACTAATAATTTAATATTTCATTTTATTTATTTTTTCATGTGAGTCATTTGAAAACAGTCTCTCTACTAGTTAAGAATAAAGATACATACTACTGAATCTCTTCATACTCCGTGTATCAGCGAGATTTTTATTGAACTGTTATTGTTGTACTACTTATATTTCATTCATTCACCGAAAAAAGTTATGGAAAATTTTATAATTTATACTTTTTTATAATTAAATTTCTAGCATTAGGATGTTAATATGTTGAACATTATTATTATAAATATTCACAAATTATTTTTAATATATTAAAATTTATTGGTAATAAATTTTATCTAAATATTAATGTTATTGGTTAACTCATAAATATAAAATACTTATTTGAATTTTTTAAAATAAAAATATATCCTTCATTAAGACTTTATGTCTCATGTCTCCCAAAAGATTGGAAAAAGAATTTGAAAACAATAAGAAAATAAAAAGTTAGCTCCATACAATATTGACAACGACCTATCCATGTTATGGTCTAGTTAGCTTCATTTATTAAGAAGGATGTGTCGTTTTCAGGATTGCTTGATCAATAAAGTTCTGGTTTGCTGGCATACCTAACTAGTTGTAAGGGAATTGATTACCAGAACAGAAGTATTAAACTTTCTGTTTAATACCATTCGTTAACATTTTCTATCACTCCTTTACTTTGAAGAAGATTGGTACTTTAGAATCTAAGAGAGAAGAAACTTCGATTTGGTTTTATGATTCTTTTGCGTACATCATCACGTTTTCCTTTTACCATTGTTACTTGCT
>JAOQMM010000001.1:16802385-16812894 GCA_027563515.1 Erythroxylum platyclados
ATATGTACAGATGGTTAGATCCTACACACTAAACAGAATAGAATGAAGTATTAGTGATAAAGTTACCAATAACTGGCCTTCAAATTTCATAATGACAAGGATTAATGATTTGGTTTTAAAGTCTCGAAACTCAGATTTTAGTTTGGTCCTTGGTTTTAGGCTTAACAAGTCGAAAACTAAATAATGCCATATCATTAATCCTCAATCAATAGATTAATAAGACCTTGTTGCAACTAGAGTTATATAACAATATATCCTTCAATTAATGGCTTAAATATTTATAAAATTCACTGGAAGCTTTCGTATTTATAAAATTTTACAATTATAAGATTTATTTTGGAAGAGTTAAGTTTGTGGTAAAAAATTCATATTTATCATTATAATGTTATAACCTTTTGCTTCTTTAAATTAAAATTATACTCATTATTAAAATATTTATTATCTAAAAATTACATTATACTAAAGTACTTTATAAAAAAGTTAATGATCTATTCAAATATGTCTTGACTAAGAAATTTGAGAAATTTTTAATATATTTATTTGTATGCAGAGTGCATTATATTTCTCCATCATCTATCCATGCACAAATCTTATAGAAATTATTTTTAGACAGTAACAACAACAATATTCAATAAAAATTTCGTTGAGAATTAGAAAAGGTCCAATAATACACAGTTTTACTTCTAGCTAGTTTCGAAACTTTTAATTGTCTGGCTTGTCAAACAAACTTCCTAGCTTTTCGGACAAGTTATTCCATACTTCACCTAACGAAGTAAGCTTGAAAAATAATTATTAATTCTAATAGATGGCTTCATGAATAAATCTACTTTACTTACTTTGATCATATTCTTGATATTAGTTGGTAGAAGAAAGTATTAATTAGATTTAATTACGTCTAACATTATTCTTAAAGGCATTAAAGACATTATCTTTAATGCCTTTAATGGTTTTTTTCATTCTTTAAATTATAATATATTTAAAGTAATTCTTTAATTGGATCATATTGAAGTCATGCTTGTCTAAACTCTAACGTATTGAATTCAAATCTAATCCAAAACCTAAGTAATTAAAATTTTATCCCTTGACTTAGTTGACCAAAATGTTAGGACTAGCATCTTATCACCTTTTGTTTTTAAATCCCCTCTATTAGTTAGCTGGTTTGTTAATATGTTCACATATGTCTGTTGTTTGTCAATTAAAGTCGGTTTGACCTCTAAAAAGTATTAAAAGTTTTACCCAGTATTTATATTTAGTCAAAAAGTAACGTTTTAAAAATTGAGTCAAGAGTTAAATCGATAAAGCAAGAGATTTAAGATTCAAAAATTAAACGAAGAACAAACCTTTTTCTTATTAGTTGGTGATGAACCAATTAACACAGTTGCCAAATGTTATTAGTTAAGAGTGATGCTTTCATGAGGAAAAAAGAGAACACCTACCAAAAAGCTGTCCTTATTACTCTTAACATAAACAACTGTGCAGACACGTAAATGTGGAACTGGGTTGTCTCGCACCAAACAACATAAATAGAAGTTAATGCATTGTCTATAAGTTAATCCGCGTAGGAAGAAGGTAGGAAGCACGAACACCGACCCAAGTGAGAAATGTGAAAATGAGAAATGTGAAAATATTGGAGAAAACAGAAAGAAAAGAAAACACTAAAGGGGAAAAAACGTTGTTAGTTTGAGGTTTTAATCGAAAAGGGTAACACTTTTTGATATAAACTGACCGACCAAGTCCATTTCAACCATAAACCTACTACCTCATGACTATTATGCAACTCTTAACTAATTCTTTTAATTGTTTTTACAATATTCACTAATAATTATTAATAATAAATTAATTATATTTTATTACAAATAAATAATTTAGTAACTGAACATTTTTTATAATCTTATTTGTAAATTAATATTTAGTTACTAATATATTTTAATTATTAAAACTGATGTTATTATTTAGTATTAAACATTTGGATTTTTTATTTGATTGTTAACTACTTTTGAAAAATTAAGAATTATGTATTCGAATGTAAATTCAACTATTAAATTATAATTTTAATTAATTAAATATTATATATTCAATTATCAATAAAATCATATTATAAAAAATAAAATATTTTATTTTATTTTTTCATACTTTATGAAAATAATAAAAATAAAATAATGGAAACTAAAAACTCAAAAACCTTTAATGAGATGAGATTGATCCCTACCATCCGTAAAACACAAGTACTTTTAATTCTATGTTCATGTACATTACATAACAATTCAAATGTTAATTAATTGTATCTTTTTTGGAGTAATTAATAAAGTTGCTCATTTGTGACTATAAGATCACATATTCAAGTTACGAAAACAGTCTAAACTGCATACATTATGACCTCTCTAGATCTCCATTTTGCACCAAATATGTTAACTTTAACTTATTCTTTTCTTCTACATATTCATAGCAAAAGAAATGAGCTAATTAAATTCTAATTGTAGCTGCGGGACATATGAAGCTGTTTACTGAAACAGTCGGGTAAGTGTAATTATGAACATTTCAACAACTTACATTGAACTAGTACTAAGTAAGTTGAGATTTACTTTGAATTAGTTGGGTGTAGACCTGATTAACTCTGCGTTCATTAGTTCCAACCAAGTCTTTTTTTATTTTTTATTTATTATTTTAGGTTGGGGTTGACGATGCAACAGAAGTCGTGTTTTGAAGATAAACTATTCAGCGCACCGGGGTCTCATGCATGTCCCAAGTCGCAAAGATGACGAACTTGCGGATCAATAGCTACTATATATGTATACGTCATGAAGAGTAATTCAGAGGTCGTTTCCTTGGGGTGCAAGTTCACCGAAAAGATGAAGAGATAGACTCAGTTAGAAGTTGGTCAAACTACACCTACTCCTACTTCGTACGCATATTAAAATTGTCTGTACAGAATCGGTCGAGTTTCACCTAATGAGACAAGGAGACATTTAATAAAGAGTCTTGATGATGTTCCAATTCCATTGAAAAAATTCTCATAACTGTTGATTATCTTTTCTTCTTTCTTCGAACCTATAAATAATGTATGATAAAAGTGTTTCTTTTTTATGAATCGAATGTTAAATTATCAGAAAAACATATAATAATGTATCAATTATATCTCAAAATAAGTTAAAGATATTGAATATAATTGATTATCGAAATTTTCAATGATTAAAAGACTTAACCGCTTGAGTCGGTTTAATTTTAAAAATTTTGAACTGTCTAATTTTTAGATTTATTTTATTTTAATAACTCTTGTTGTTAAAATTGATTAATTTATTAATTAATCGATCAATTTTATAAATTTTATAAATTCTTATAAATAAGGATGACATTTCCGTTCTGACATTTAGGCCGAGATGGCCAGGCTGCGGGCCAAAACCCCTTGGCTTGCCTCCAATGTTTGTAGCCTGTTGGGCCACGGGCTCGGCCCGTTGCTATCCCTACTTATAAACTAAAATAAATCAATTAATGTTCATTTAACAATTTTTTTATTAAACTTCAAATTCTTTGATAGGTAGGGACAATTTATTTTAAATCATATTTTAAAATTTAAAATTTTATTTAATTTTTAATATATTTTATGACGGTCTAATACTAATTGAGTCTTTTAAATCTTAAATTTTTTATTTTATTGGTTTAATTTTCGGTTCGATTTATAAAAAATTAAAAAAATTTAATGCACTATTCGAGCACAAGATCTTCCCTGCAGTGACAGGTTTTAAAAAGATGTCACGAAGTGATTGGAACACATCTAATAAAGTATTTATCTTGTTGTTGTAACAAATTATAACGACAATTAACAACCGAAGTCAAAATCAAAGTTAAAAGAAGCCTCAATGAAACAAAGTCTACAGACCCTATCAGCTAGCTCGAGCCCAACCTTGCTACAGAATAGCCTTTTTTTAAAAAAACAAGGGATTTAAAAATTTTGTACAGTATTCAAAATTAGAATCATAAAAATGAAGCAATAAGTTAAAAAAAAAGGGATTTAAAAATTTTGTACAGTATTCAAAATTAGAATCATAAAAATGAAGCAATAAGAACTATGAAGCATATCCAAGCAAGATATATGAACACATACTGTCGAAGTATTTCCAGTTTTGCAAAGATCAAAACAAACTGGAAGGAAGAACTGTCACATGACTACATGTAAGCAAGAATCCTGGTTCTTACACATTGTACCAACATACTTCATAATCCATTACACTGTCAAAGCAATTTATGCAAAATGCTTTTTATGTATAACTGAGACTGCCCAGATTTTACATGCGGGCACATAGGAAAATGACTTCAAGTTTCTAAACTTATGTTAAACAGTACACAGTAAAACTAGAATACTTGTAGATGAAACCCTAGAGATTAGGTTTTATAAACTAGTCAGCTGCAAGATAAGGAGGTCGCACATTAAGATCAAGGATTGCTAGTCTGTGGTCGTTTCCAATATAATCCACCTCCATTGGAGCTGAAGAATCATCGGTGAATATACTTTTATGGAGCCAGACTGTGCCTAGAAATGTCACAGGGTTGAAGCTTAAAAGCTTCTTCCTCATGACGTTGGTGATGGGAGCAAATCCATGTTTATTTATCCACATCTCTGCGAGTTCTACGATGGATGGAATCACCAGATGCTTGATGCCAACCATGTGAAGCATCTGCAATATTGAATCAGCTACAGAACTTAGGACTCGGCAACAAAATTCAGATTGGAAGCAATAAATAGTAGAAGAAGAGACATTCAAGATCTTTGGTTTTAGATAAAGTTTAGCTTTGGCATGTAATATTTAGAGGCTTGAAGACGTTTTCTTTGATGATGATTGCCGTCCAATATCATCAAATAAGCAAGAAACTAACGAGGGTTCTGAGAAAATAAGATTTATGCATTATCTGACGTTAGAACTTACGATTCCAAGTGCATTTAACAATTTTTTCGACATGCTCTTCCGTCGAAAGCTCGAACGAGTTGCCAGGAAGGGCATCTCAGCAAATTCGTTCCCATGGATCCTGCAGAAGCAAAGCAATACATATTTTCACTTGTATAATACATTTCCAGGCAATGGCATGTATATGCAATATGTACCTTAGTGTTGCTACTGATATAATATCATCTTTGTGCTCAAGAACAACAGTGTAGAAAGCTCTGAAATTAATTCTCACTAAGCTTGATCTGGAAAAAGAGAAGGAAGATGTGAAGAAAAAGAAGAAGATTCTGAATATGGTATATTAGCATTCAAAGAATATTTGATGACCGTAAAAATGGTGGAAGTGTTTACCCTCGGCCATGTACCACTCTATGAAGAATGTTCACTCCGGTGAACCGATCAATGGTAGGTGTGAAAGACTCATTGAGCACGTCCCAAGCTATTGCAATCTTGGAGTTGCATTCCATTCTGATATGCTGATTCTCGTAATAAAAGTCACCAGGCTCCATCCGCCGGAGTAGAGTCCACGACATTCCTTCTCCTAACTCGATCCTTGCTCCGATTAGGCTCTGAAGCTTCACAAAAGTCTTCAAAAAAGCTGAATGTCATCCCATGTTTTCAAGAACATTTTGCAGAATCTTTACAATAATATCAGTAAACAAAAGAATCTCCTTTGACTCATTATAGGATGTTACAGAGAAAGAGTTGTTTGGTTTCCGGTTAAGAAATGCTACCTCTTTACAACCACAGCCACAAAAGGATAACTCCATTGAATGACTATTAAGATCTGACTCAGTTCTCTCAGCACAACACAACCAGTGATCTGCTAGTACAATAAGCGTTAGCTCACTAGCTGATTATGGACCAGGAAATATACTTTTCCAATTGAACGCCAAGAGATGTTCATAAAACCAAGAATTTTAAATACATCCGTACATTTTTTCTCGCACTGAGGACATGTTACCATATCGCCATTACCGCCTCCACATAACTTGCAGACACAGTAAGGACATAGCCACTCTCCTTGAGGTACACTCTGTAATGGAAGACATGTTATCTGCTATATGTAACAATTAAAAGAGAATTTTCAAAGAAACCAACTGACCCTCATGCCCAAACAGCTCGGGTGATATGTAGATGGACATCGGTCACAACAAAGCAAGTCTCCGCCATCAGCACATATCAAACAGGTATCATCACTTTTATCACCGGCATCGATTTTGGGCACAAACTCATGAAACTTGTGAAGTTCCTTTTCCTCTTCTCCGTTCCACGCCACAGCCATGCATCGTAGGAGAGATTCATCGGTCCGAGCAACACAGATATTCTCATAAGGCCACGAACAATCCACACCAGAATGGGCCACAAATTCCCTCATAGTCATGACCTCCGAGCAACACAGACAACTCACACCATTTCTCCTAGCTCTCCCCACCTTTAGCACCTCTCTTCCGCCTTCACTTCCCTCTCTTACGCCTACGTAGTGCAGCCTTTCATTCTCTATCACAAGCTGCTTCTCCATCAACCACGAGATGACTGTTTTTTCCACTGTATCGGTTTGCTTGTCAGTTCCTGGGGTACTATCCTGAGTTGGGTCATGAACTGTCTTTCTTCTTCTTGTGTCTGTGTCTGAGTCTTGCTGCTCGTTACCTTCCGAGTCTCCGTCTTCATAACTGATTATCGTTGTCCTTGGACGTAGACGTCTTCTAACATCATCATTTCCAATATTTATGCTATGACTTGAAGTACCTGCTGTTTGGTCCACAACCATAGGAGCAGAAACATTGGTTCTACGTCTTCTAGGTACACGGAAAGAATCACTGTTATGACGTCCATGTCCACTTGAAGAGCCCGGTAGGGTAGTATTTTGACGATTCCTTTGTTGAAACCGATCCATATATCTTGCAATATATCAACCACCCTGTGAATTTTGCTTCAGGAAGTTGTTTATGGTATCTTGAGAATATCTCTGAAACAAAATCCATCAGTATAGAAACCATCAGAACGCAGAAGAAGCTGGCAAGAGCTTGGTAGCTGTACAGATCAAGCATCTGTGTAAAACACCTTCATGTTCATGATTTGTTTCACCTTTTGGTTTATGATATCAATTAATAAAAATCCTTGTCTTGAGAGCTAATTAGCATTTATGTTCTTTAACAAGGAATCTTATCATTTATGCTAAAGTTGAGCGTTACACTTCATGTGGTGCTTGAAGAAGTAACAGAATGAAGAATGAAATATATTGATCATATATATAAATATATATATAAATTTTTATTAATTTAAATTTTATTATTAATTAATACCTCAGAGTATATTTTTACGATTACTCACTAAAACTCAAAACATATTAGCTTTTTAATGTACATATATGCTTGAATATGAAGATCAGAAGAACATATACAGGGAACCAAGTACTTATACATGAACAAGAAGATTCGAAGTGTAAAGATCAGGGTCTCTCCATTTATCAAACTCTATAGTTTCAATGCTAAGAAATACGTATCATTTGGACATTATGACTAAATAAGAACTGTTTATATCTCCGTTTTATAAAAGTTCTAATTAAGTTTGTATAACTTTTATTATACCCAAAAGTTATGATCATGACTGAAAAATGTGTTCCACTTGCTTCTCATATACATATATGCGTTGTTTATCATGTGATTAGAACAAATAGTACATATAGAATACAGAATAAACAACAAAAATAACACTCAATATAAATCTTGATGAAGTGCAGGGTTTAAGAAAGTTTAATAATACGCAACCTTATTCTGAATTAATAGAGATGTTGTTTCCAAATTGACTCACACGAATGAGGGAGACAGAACAAAATGTATACTAAATCTTGAAACAATTCCACACTCAAGTTGACTTTATATCCACTACATGAGCTAAGATTAAGAATTATTTCATGTAGTTTACAACCAATAAAACATACAGATCATCTATGAGTAAATCTATACAAACTTGCATCCTCTTTTGTCAATGATAATTTAACAATCAAAAGAATAAAATCTTATTTAGTGTCAAACTTTCTTGAAACTTTTTGTGTGTGTGTCAAAATTTCTAATTTTTTAATTAAAGTTTCAAACTTTTTAAACATATATAGTTTAGTAATGCAAAATGTTTCTTTCAGCAAAAAATATTATATGACAAATAGGAAAAGAAGGGACTTGAGAGTAGTTCCTTTCTTTAACTTATTTCTCATCTTATATTTAAAGAAATATTTAATATCGTCAATTTATATTTTAGAAAAATTTGAAAATTGATTGAAAATTTAAAAAATTTAATATTAATGTCACCAAAAAGGAAATAACACTACAAAAGTTTGTTAACTCGTATTCAAACATATGTTCATACTTTTATATTTATAAATAAAATAAATTTAATAAATACAATATTTTAAAGAAAGTTCGGTTTAATTAACTTCGGTCAAATAAAATCTTCTTGTTTTGACAATATATTAAAAGTCGAGTTAAAGCATTCAAGTCAACCAAGCGTTTATGCGAATAAATAAAGAACACAAACCTAAATTCACGAAACCAAATTTTGAAAAGAAGTTTTCTAATATTTTGCATATATTGAGAAATTAGAATTTGCAAGAGTTGAACTTGTTTCTAGAATACTTTTGTTAAATTGAAGGGAATCGAAATAGACATAACCTCATTTAAAATCATAAGAAACAAAAAAAACAATGCAAAACTTATTATATAAATATAATATCTAAAACATCAAAATCATTGAAACGAAATAACAACATTATAAACAAAAATAATTAAGGAGAATGTTAGCTTTCAATTGAAATTCGTTCTTCGCGAAAGAAATTAAAATATACATACAAGAAAAATTGTGTTTTGAAATAAATTGAAGAAGATAATTATGTAATAATTTTAGAAATTTACCTGAGATTTCTAGAAGATCATCTTTTTAACCGTCGTCGGAGTTTCTTCGAAGTATAATCGCCGATCTCGATATTTCTTTAAACAACTGTAAATCTTGAAGTAGAACAATCATAAAACTTAAACTTGCTTTATGATTGAAAACAACAAATAATCCCTATAGGATTATTCATTTGTATTGATCTTTTCTCTCTATAGAACTACTCTTTAAATATAAAAAGTCTTGACAAAGAGGAAATTTTCAAAGAAGTTATTCAGTGAACTTGAAGGCATAGTGGACCTGGATGTTTAATAATAAATAATGAGACACGAGGCTTTTATGTCATTTGCATGTTAGCAAACTGGCAAAAAGTTTATGTATTCTACTTTTATTATGGAAATGTATTTATTATAATGTTTAAAAATTAGCGTATTTTAATGCATTTATTGAAAATTACATAAAACGTGGTTGGGAAGAGTTCAATGTGTATGGAATAAAAAATGGGTGGTTGGTTATGTATTATCATTATAGGGATGTTATTATGATATTCAACTTTGAGGTAATACTCCATACTAACCAACCATCATAATTATAATGATTATATCCATTCTCATTCTTTACTGTATTTATTCTCATTCCTATTACCATTCCCCAATTTGAACCAAGCGCCCCCTAAATATAATACTAATTATTTTATAGAAGACCTTAATTATATACATATTTATAATAAAATTATTTCATCAAAATTTGACAGATGACACATTCAAATAAAAATACTTTCTTTTTTTATGTTTATAAGAAATTACTATTTATAAAATGTGTGTAAAATATTTATTGTTCTAAATAAATATATTTATAAAATTAATATACTATATATAATGAATTTATAAAACTGAAGAAAAATTAAATATATTTTAAATTAAAGTAGATTTATAAAGAACAGGTCTTTTTGATTTCATAAAAAATGTAATAATAAATATAGAATAATTATAACGAAATAACATTCATAATAAAATTTATTATATTTTTGTTTTTTTATTCACAATAAAATTATTAAAATCGAGATATAATATAAATTATATTAAATAAATACAATCATAAAATCAAAATGCAGTAGGAGTTTATTCATAATTTTAAAATTTTAGATAATATATTATAAAATCTCTTTATAATATGAGTTTGTTCCTATCTTCTAACAAAATTTTTTTCCAAAATAAAATATATAATTATATTAGAAAAATAATTATTCTACATTATATGATTACTTATATTTAAATAATTAGTATTTAAATAACATTAAAAAAAGAAATAATTAGAATCTTAGCTCTAAAATAAGTCGCAATTTATATTTTCTAAATGGTATAATTTTAATAATTTAAATCACATGATCTTGTTGAAGTGTTATGCTAAATGAACACGTTGAGTTGATGTTGATATTCTATCCAGTAACTTCTCCTCGTTAAATTCGTTCGAATGATGAAGAATTATTCATATTTTATTAAAATAAGAATTAAAACTATTTTTTCTGATACATATATTATTTAATGTCACATGTGAATTAATTTTTTAAAAAACAAAAAATTAAAAAAACCCTAAAACACATACACCCAAATTTTGAGGCTCCTAAGCATAGGAATGGGAAAAGTGGCCCGGCTCGGCCCATGTTTGGCCCGGGTTGGGCGGG
>JAOQMM010000001.1:16826038-16844550 GCA_027563515.1 Erythroxylum platyclados
GATCTATCTGAGGAGAGGACCCGAGGCGCGATGAAGGCGCGCTCAGTGGACCTCGGTGACGCGCATCCTCTTCGCGAGGATCTTCACGGCGGCGTCGACGTCGTCGAGGTCCGCGAAGGCCCGGACCGCCGTTTGGCTGACCTCAATGAATTCGAAGACCAGCCAGCGCGTGTCGGCAGGGAGGCTCGCGACGATGGCACTGACTTTCAGGCCCGGCGCCCAGCGGATTCGGTGGGTTTCGACGAAGTTGGCGACCAGGCCGGAACGCTGCATGCCGTCGAGGAAACTGTCACCGACGAAGACGGCCGGCGGCAGCAGGCGCGCCTCGGGCGCGGCCGAGGTCGAGTATTCGAACAGTCCCTCGTTGGCGGTCTGGGCGAAGGCCGGAGGCCAAGCCCAGTCCTGCCGCACGGTGAGGGAATCCTCGGTGGGTGGCGCAAAGAGCGGCATGAACATGGCGATGCCTCCGCTCGACCGCTTCGTGCCGAGTTCGAGCTTCCAGGTCCAGGGCGAGGGCCGCCCCTCGACCGCACTGATGCGGTCCACCAACGCCTTCGCCACGTCGAAGGCTGCCGGGTCGTTCCAATGGAAATCGGTGCGGTGGAAGATGCGGCGGGACTGCATGGTGCGGCGCAGCAGGGCGTCGCTGTCGATGTAGTTGACGTCGGGCACATCCCGCAATCGCGCGACGAAGTCGTCGATGCGCGGATCGGGCGGGCGGTGCACCGCGGCCTTGGGCAGGAGCCCGGGATAATAACGGTCGCTCATCATAGGAACCGTGAAGGCCGTATGGATCCCGGCGTCCTCGAGCGCCTGCGTCAATCGCGCGATCCCGGTGAGCGCCGGCGCTTCCGCAGTGGCGAGCAGCTCCTCCATCTCCGGCTCCTCGACGTTCACGGTCGAACGATAGAAGAGTTGCCCGTCCCGCCCAACGAGGACACGGTCCGAAAGGCCGAAGACGGAGAAGTCGATCTGCGCTTTGAGACGGATCAGCAAAGACCGCAGCCCGAAATGGTCGGCGAACCATCTGTCGGCGACGCGCGGGACGGCGTCGACCGGGGTCGCGGAGGACACCGCAGGGGCGAGCGTCCGGTTCTCGTCGACCGTCTGGACCGGGGCCACGCCGGAGATCATCGCGAGGCCCGGCAGGAGGGTCAGGCCGAAGAAGACGGCCACGAAGGCGAGGCGCCACATGCTGCGGGTCCGGTCAGAAGCGGAAATAGATGAAGGGATTAAAGCCGTTGGCGGCAATGAGGACGGTCGAGTAGCCGAACAGCAGGAGCGCGGCCACCCGCTGGGCGACCACAGCTAGAGGGCGAAGGGATAACGAGTGGCGACGGGCTCGACGAAAGGGTAAGTGACAGTAAGGGTATGGATGACAATGGGCCGGCCAATGAGCTTAGACTTAAGTGTTTTTAATTGGGCCTGGCCTCAGGTTGGAGGCGCAGGCCAGATCGACCCGAGACCCAACTTTTCTAAGCAAAACGACATTGTTTTATTTAGAAAAGTTAGGTCTTAGGCCGATCTGGACGTGGAAGCCCAGACCGGGATTCAATTAAAAAAAGACATTATTTTACCCTTTCAATTTTAAAAAAATTGACGGGATTAACTCCCCATTGCCATCCTTAAGTGAGGGCTGGTGGCGACGATGAAAAAGAGAGAGAGAGAATAGATAGAGAAAATGATTGTGGTGGTGGCCGCTAGGGAGGGGAAGAAAATTCGAAGAGAAATAAACCTAGTATAAAACGACTATTGTAAAACAACTTTGTTTTATTTTGTGAGAAACTGAAGCGTAAAATGACGTCATTTTGCTTCATCTTAAAAACGATGTTCATGGCTTAAAATGACATCTCATTTTGTTATGTAAATTAGTCCGGCCTTAGGCCGAGCTTAGGCTCGGTGGTTATATATTATCCTTTGTTTAGTTGGATATTATAGGGAGTTATAAAGAATTAAATTAAAAATTATATGATACTAAACAATCTAGTTATATAAATCAATATGATGAGTAAATTGTTCTATATAACTATCTTTTTCATCATTATTCTAATAAGAAAATAAGATAAACTTGTGTGATTTGATAACTAGATTAGAAAAATGAGATTATGCAATTATTATCGAATAATTTTAGGTAGATTTATCATAAAATCACATGTTAAATAATTTATTTTTATGATAAATACTTTATAATGTATAATTAAAAAATAAAATATATCTCAAATACACTATACTTCATCTAATATTTAACTTTAATGAAATAATTTTTAAAATAATAAAACAACTTAAACGATAATAAATTAATTATCATTAGTTTTTAAACTAACCATATGTGGGTATTGTTTTAACTTCTTAAGCAAAAGAATTGTTATAAAAGTTGGAGTATATGATAAGCTTTTTGTTCTTATGCTAAATTCCCTTCTTATGGAACAAGCAATAAAAATGCTATTCGGTGGACTAAAAACCAATAAGAGGAAAGGCCCACCCAAAACCTATAAATAAGATCGAAGGCTTAAGTCGAAGAGAAGCTTTGTATTCGATTTCAGTCCCATCGAGAAGTTAGTGGAAAAGGAAGAAAATGGCAACTGTAGGTAAAAGTTCGTCTGCTAAGAGGTGGCTTCCTCTTGAAGCTAACCCTGACGTCATGAATCAGGTCGGTAACTCATCCATGGTTTTCTTCTTAATCTTTCTGTTTGTTTGCTGAGATTTTATAAATGGAGAGATTTAGGGTTTTCCGCAGATTGGATATTTGTCTCGCCTTTTGAAATTTTTTTTCTTGAATTGGAAGACACCCTTTTTTTAAATTCTTTTTCCACTTGAAATGAAATAATTCTAGTAGGCTAATTGACACAATTGGAACCGAAAGAGTGGTCTTACTATGTTGAGAAAGATTTCCAATGTCTTTTCCTAAAGATGTAAAATGTTTAAATTCACACTTAGTTATCTGAAAAATATGACTAGAATCCTGAAAACTGTATTGTATACTTGTTGATATTCAGATTTGGAGAACTGGAGAAGTGGGTTTTCAAATTTTAGAATATGAGTGGAAAACAGGGGACGATAATTAAGAGAGAATAGTTTTGTAAATACCTGCTGTTATTGAATTCTAGAAGTATTTTCTTAGATTTTGGTGAAATATTTGTTAATGGTCCCAACGAGGGTTTCCAAATAACGCACCTTTGGTTGATTGTTATTGTCCTACTTTACTGAAGTTTCTTCTCTAGATTGTCTTATTTTCTCATTCCCTCTGAAATATTATTGCTTACCAGATTCATGGTTAAGCTGAGTAGGGTTCACATCATGTGATTTTCGGTTCTCTTGTTTTTTCCTGTTTTAATATCTTCTTGTCTAGTTCCTTTGGGGTTTAGGGCTTCCTAAGACTGAGGTCGAGTGCTGTGACGTTTATGGATTGGATGAGGAACTATTGCAAATTGTGCCAAAGCCTGTTCTTGCCGTTCTTTTTCTCTATCCACTTACTGAGAAGGTGAATTTTTTCTATTCTTAATCTCTTGTACCCTAATTTCTAGATGCCAGTCATTCTTAAGCTTCATTCCTTTGCAACCTTGCTTTTCTATTTGTATGTCCCTATATAAAGCTCATTCCTCCTTCTTAAACAATGTATTATCTATAACCTAAACTGCCATTACTTTTTCATAAATTTGAAGTAGCCTTGCTGTAAGCAAGTCAATGAAGGTTCTTATACTGAGGAACCCCATATACTGATTTTGGCTTCTTTTCCTTAATTTCTCAGAGTGAAGCAGAGAGAATACAGCAAGACAATGTTATGAAGGTCAGTGCCGTAATATATAATCATTGAGCATGTGCAGAAAGTTCAATATACTGGCATCTCATTAAATGACTGAATATCATTCGAGTTGCTTTTGCTCATCAGAAATCCTAATCCAGGACCATTTTGTGTTTGAAAATTGTATGTTTCATCAAATTATTGTATTTTGAAATGATGATGCCTCATAAGGTTAGATTGATTCTATATACTTACTGTAGAATTGAATTGATTGTTCCCTCTCTACACATTGTTGAAATTTACTTTTATGGACAAGAAAAGTACCTGGAAGCATTCCTTACTCTTGCTGGTTCAGAAGCATTTATTGTTTACTTGTGTCTTTTGGCTACAGGAACCAAACAGAAAAGTTTACTTCATGAAGCAAACAGTGGGTAATGCTTGTGGAACGGTAGGACTACTTCATGCTGTTGGAAACATAACATCAAATATCAAGCTATGTAAGTTGCTCTTCTTTTTTAATTCTCCTGTTTTTCCTTTTTGTTGGTAGAAGTGAATGCATAAAATACCCATGAATTCTCGTAACATTACGTGATTACTTGAAATCAAAGTATTAATAAACAAAAATTTCTAAAACACTTACCTATGACATAAGGGGAAAGACCAATGTCAAAAGAATATCCTCATTTTGTTAGGTATTTGTTTGCTTAAGTGGACCTGATGATATTGTAGTTGCATTATGATTGGATGCACTAATGGAAGAAGATTTTGAACGAACATTGGCTTTTGATGTTGAGCTAATTTGTGATTGAATTGTAGTTCATATCAATACCATGGGGAAACCCTGAAGAACTGTATGATCATGGATCTACTGTACTGAATTTTAAGGGGCAAATGATAATGGATAAAAATGAAATGGATTAACCACCAAAATAGATATCAGCTTCAATATAGTCTTCAAATCAACTCCTCAACCTTTTAATATTTCAATCAAGCTCAAAAGCCTTTTTATGCAGATTTGATAGGGGACCTTGATAATATTATATAAATTTTGAGTTGATACGCATTTATCAATGCATCCAATGCTAAGTCAGAATTTTGCAATTGTTGCTATCCGTATTAGTATATCTAGATAGACATTTTAACAACTACCAGCTTGAGAACTGATTGAGTCTGCATTAAGGATTACACCCTCATTTAATGCATTTGGAAGGTAGTGGTTAAAATGGGAAAAATAGAATACAAAATTATGTCTAGTCTGATCGATATCACAAACAACAAGTTTTGAGTTTGATCAGCAGTAGTTACAACAAAATAATATGGATCTTTTATATAAGAAAATCCAAGTTCTAAAATGTATTCCAAGATAATTCTGTCACTAAGCATTCTTGTTTGCAATGACACTGTTTGTCGTCATACCTTTTAATAAGCTACTTAAAACTATACAAATCATATGGCTGTTGGAAGATTCGGATGGTAATACAAAACATTTTTTCATCACCAAAAAGGAAAATTTCTAATTATGTACTTCTATTGGAAAAGGCTACTTAGAAAATGCAGTAGAGTAGGGTTCAAACTATTAGAAAATTGTGTTTGCATTTTGAGAAATATGCAGTTTTTATTTTGTACTTATTCCCTTCTGGTTGAAAAGACTTAGTCAAATTCTGTTTTTTATTATATGTGTCATCCTTATTGTTGATTAGCACTTTGTTATTTTCAGCTGAGGGATCATTCTTGGATAGATTTTTCAAAGCCACTGCTAGCATGGATCCATCGCAGGTTTCACTTCTATTCCTTCCCCTTCTCCCTCCATACCTACACTCTGCAACCTATGCATTCAGAACTAAAGATCCTCATGATAATTGAATGGTGACTCCTTATTTATTTTTGTTTATTCTATGTACACTTTATTTAGCGTGCAGTTTTCCTCGAGAATGATAGAGAAATGGAAGTTGCGCATTCTGTAGCTGCTACAGCTGGTGAGACAGAGGTTAGTGATGGACTGGATATTGATATTGGATATAATTTTGTTGAGAAAAAAATAATGCTAGTAACTAAACTTTTTTTTAAAATTAATTATAAGTATATTGTGGTCCTCCTTAGTCTATGTCATGATTATATTCTCGATGTGCCCATTGTTGAACTAAACGTGTGATAGATAAACCTAACAAGGTTTTGGACATTGTAACTGTTGTATGATTCTTTCAGCTAATGTGTTTCTCTTACCAATTTCTTCGTTGTGTAGGCTTCAGACACGGTGAACACTCATTTCATCTGTTTCACGTGTGTGGATGGTATATATTTTCTTAATTTCTGTCTCTTATTTGTTTTATTATCTCTTAACACTCTTGAGTATGGAATTATAACAATTGAAGCATGAGTTTTTGTAAATATTTTTATGGTTGATGATGTGAATGGTTCTGCTGCTTCAGCTGCTTCTGCTGTTCCCATGACAACATAATCAATCTCTGGATGTGTTGCTTATAGGGGAACTTTTTGAGCTTGATGGAAGAAAGTCAGGACCAATATCTCATGGTCCAACCTCGCCTGGCAGCTTATTACAGGTTGGTATATGGACATTCCTCATCATGGTTTCTTGGAATTGTTAGACTGCAAAACTTTTAGCCAGATAAGAAAATGATAATTAGTTCTATCAGTGACAACGAGGGGAACATTGTCTTTAAAAGTACCCAACATTACACAAGGTTGTCAAATGAAGGTTTGAAATAACAGATTGGAATGGCTTGATCATAAGAAGATCAATAATGATTTTCATTTGGTTATAACTTGCATGTATCTAACAGTTTCACAAGAATGGGATGACATGATCATAAGAAGATCAATAATGATTTACATCTGGGTTCTATCTTGCATGTACAACATTTCATGAGATTGGAGTGACATGATAGTAAACTTAATTGTTGCCTTGATTGGTAAAAGAAAATGGAATATTTAATAACATTAGAAACTAGAATAATGTTATTATGGTTAGACGAAATTTTAACTTTGTTTGTTTGCTTATGCTAATGAGTTTTATATTTTATGGAACATGAACATGTGACTTGAACAAATGTAAATCATTATTTAATGTTCTTATGATCATTTCATTCCAATCTTGTGAAATGTTGGATACATGCAAGGTAGAATCTAAATGTAAATTATTATTGATGTTCTTATTATCATGCCATTCCAATCTTGTGAAATGTTGGATACATGCAGGGTAGAATCTACATGTAAATTATTATTGATCTTCTTGCCATTCCATTCTTGTGAAATGTTGGATTCATGCAAGGTAGAATCTAAATATAAATTATTATTGATCTTCTTATGATCATGCCATTCCTTTCTTGTGAATTGTTGGATACATGCAAGGTATAATCTAATTGTAAATTATTATTGATCTTATGATCATGTCATTCCAATCTTGTGAAATGTTGGATACATGCAATTTAGAACCAACTGTAAATCATTATTGATCTTCTCATAATCATGTCATTCCAATCTTGTGTTGTCATTTCAAGTCTTCATTTGACAACCTTGTAAAATGTTGGATACATTGCCTAACTAACTATTCAAGATGATGATAATTAGTACTGAATCTCAACTCTTCAAATATCTTATTGCAAAACAGGATGCTGCTAAAGTCATTGCCGGCATGATTCAGGAGAATCCCCACTCTCTCAATTTTAATGTAATGGCCATCTCAAAGAAAGCTGAGGATTAGCTTTGATAGAGTATCTTCCATCTCTATGCAGCAGATTCAGTTGTTCATCTCTGTTAGAGAAAATGATGCCTTGTTAGTGCAAAGATTGCTGCGGCCAACCTAAATTTCCGTTGTAATAACAATTTAAGCTTAATAAATGGCATGAATGGTTTTGTGTAGAAAGCAACGGTACCTATCTCGTAGTTCGGAAAGCCATAAAAGCATCTTGGATTGTTCTTAGGGGTTATTGTCAATTCTAAGCTTTCGAGTTAAGAATGAATTTCTAATAATGTGATACTTTCTACTTCAAAAACAAGAATTAGTTCATTAGAGTTTGATCAATTTTCTCATTTATACTTCGAGAAAAAAAATCTTATTAATTTTAGCAAATTAAAATTGGGTTAAATTTTATTAGATAATTTGAAAAATTATTAATATATCCTTTGACTTTTGGAAATTATAAATAATTTCTTATAATTTTAATTTTATAACTTTTGTCTTTTTTACTTTCACACTTCAGTTAAAAATTTAAATAGAGACTAACACTACATGCGACACTACAATATCTCGCCACTACTTTGCTTACACACGGGTTGAGCAGCAGTTTGAAAGGTTAGGTTGACCTATTCTGGAATTTTCGGATTTTTTAGATTTACGCTTATTTTTAACTTCCTGAATTATTTCATCGCTTATTGCGCAATATTATTCAGTATCATTTTAAAACTTTATATTTAAAGTTTGTAATAGAAGTTGACATGATGGATATTATAAAATTAAAATTATTAGAATTGTTGATTGTTTTTAAAAGTTAGATAATATGTACAATTATAAGGTCCTAAGGAATATTATTTAATAAAATAACGTTATTCATATTTATTCTTAATTATAAAAAGGAATTTTTAAACTTGTAACTTATGATTTTATATTCCCCAACTTATAATAAGCTTGAAAATTTGTGAGCAAATAATTTGTAAAATTTTAAATTTCAATTATATATTAATTACTGAATCGTTTTCTACTATATATATATATATATATATATGTATATATGTATATATATGTATTTACGTATGTATGTATGTATGTATGTATGTATATTGCTGAATAGGTTGAGTAGTAAACAGCAAGCATGAAACAGTGTTTAGGCACGTCAATGATGTTCGAGAAGCTACAGGCTGATTTGGTGCAAGGGCTAACGAAGAGGGCGGAGGCTCTCCATGACTCTTCTCTTGCCAACTTCATTCTTGAAGCCACTTCGCACCCATCTCTTTACTCTTTTTCTGACTTTCTGGCTCTCCCAAACGTCATCCAGGTCTAAAGAACCCACATGAGTGATCATTCAGCAACAATTTTGGCGTTTTATATTGTTTTTTACTTGTATTTTGTACTTCTTTTTTGTGGGTTACTAGTATTTTCATTTGGGAAATTGATGAATGCAGCTCCGAGAAACGGAGTATTCTGCATACGTTAATCTGCTTCGCTTATTCGCGTACGGAACATGGCACGATTACAGAAGTACAGAACTATTTCCTTTCAATTATATTAGAGTTTGTAGATGACAATGCATGTGAAGATTTGCGTGTATAATGACGATAGGTATTTTGTGTGAATACGTTTTACTTTAAATCGCTTGTTTGTTTGGTTGCTTTTACAGGATTGATAAACTTGGTTATGTGCTCGTCTATGGATTCCTTTCATGTCTGATATATAATATGGGTTTGTTCGTGTTTTGGTGAAACTATTTTTGGCAGGATATTCTGCCGGCTTGCCGAAGTTGAGCGAACACCAAATCCTCAAGCTGAAACAGCTGAGTCTGATTACATTTGCTGGATTGAACAAAGTAGGGGTTTATCATTTGACAATAGTCTCGTCTCAGTTTTCGTTTGAATTATGACTTCTCTCTCTTCAATTGTCGATTTGGTAAAGAGTGAAGTCATGTTGTTGATTTTGTTTTGAATCATGGAATTGAAGCTTGTCCAACAGTTTCCTTGTTTCCCTTTCTTTCTTTTCAAATTGATTGTCATTGTCATATTCTATGGAAAAAAAGCTGCAATTGCAGTTTTAAGTAGTGGTTCATATGGTAATCCTCTATGTAGATTCATATAAGTTATATGTACTGCAAAGTACTATGTGGTGATGAGTGGGATTGAATTATTGGATGAACTTTTCTAGACGCTTTCCTATTATGGACTGATGAAGGAACTCGAGGTACCAAGTGTACGAGAACTTGAAGATTTTCTTATTGAGTGCATATATCTGGTAGGGACCCTTATTTTTCTAATACTTCTTTTAATATGGGATCCATTTGTCTGAATTAAATTCTTCACAAGTGTCTTGCTATGGTTATTTAGGGAATAGTGAAAGGCAAGTTGAATCAGTTAAAACGATGTTTTAAGGTTGGATACTTCGCTTACAGCAAGGAAACTTATCGTTTTGATATCCTTAAAATACTATTTATTCATTGTTAACTATTTGGGATGATTCTGTTTATAGGTGGAATTTGCAGCAGGAAGGGATGTGATGCGTGGGCAACTTCCGAGTATGATAGAAAGTGCAGAAACTTGGTATCCTTTCTTTTAGACATTTTATATATTCATGTATGCATATTCTAGTCAAATATACAATGCTTAAGGTCATTTTTATTTATCTGGTTTCTGTATGTCTTGGAAATTGGAATGTCATGTTTGCACTCATTCTGTTACTGTTGCTATGATTTTTTGTGTCTTGTCTTTTCTCAGTGAATGAGTTTATGTCAAAAGTAGTTTGTTATTATTCTCAATAAATGCTGGTGATTCAGCAGTTTTATATCTTAATATGCACAAAGAGAGCATAACAGCTATGGGCTATATTATGCATTAATTGCTGAATTAAAACTTACTGATTTAGAAATTGACAGTAAAATTAATCTGGTCCATTTATCAATACTCATTTACATATTTATTTACTTCCTTTCAACTTTTGATGCATCAACTTGATGATCTAATCTGCGAGTGAAATATTATAGTTCAGTTGAATGGTTCCAACAAAGCAACATTCAAAGAGGGACTCTGTCAATTTTATTGAGCTTGCAAGACTTGAACATGCATGCTTCCTAAGATCAGATGCTTTTATGTATGCTATCACATAATTATAGTCACCTTCATATGATCATGAATCATTCATCCAGTTAACAAGGAAATACATTTAAGTCATTGATAAAATACAGATTAGCAAGGGAATTGTTTTGAGCTTATTCCTGCATTTGGGGTCAGGAATAATTTTTGATGGGAAGGTTGTGAACTCCAAAGTCTCCTACAAAGACATTATTTGCTGATCAATTTGTTAACAGACTTTTAATATAATCTAATATTGGCAATCATCTTGTGTTGGGATAAATTGGTGACCCGGACAAGGAGGTTTCAACTGTCTCCACTCAACATTTCTGAGCACTAGTGGTTGTTCTCAGTTTTGAAGTTCCAAACAATTAATTTTTATTTTACTATGATATGATCCTTTTATTAATATATAGCTTTCACATTTCTGTTTTTGTTTTATGATTCATTTAATCTTTAACATTTCTGTTCGGAAATTGCTGTTACAATATTAAAGCAAAATTGGATGCATCTCAGGTTTGCAACTTCTGATGATCTGCTTTCGTTAGTCCAAGAGAAGATTGACCTGGTTGATATGAAATCTCAGTTGGAAAAGAATCACCAGATGGAATTCAAAGACAAGATCGAAAATTTGCGAAAATATGTGTCTGCAGTGGTTAGTTCAATTCCCGTTTAATGAAATGATAACAACTTGTGTTCCCACTATATTCAATCCTCTATCTATTAAGAAGTTTACTATCAAGTATGCAAGACATCTTTGTCAAGTTTTCCGTTAGTGGAATCATGGATGCTTTGATGATCCTAAGATCAATCATGGGATCAAAACTCATAACAGCAGAGTGATAGTCTGGTCTTATTTTGTTTGTGGTTGTCTAACCAATTGAATTGCTGTGCATTCCTGCAACTTGCACACATAAAGAGAATTTATCAGCAAGTGTTATTGTTTCTTTTCTTGGCAGAAATCTAGTTTGCAGTGTGATAATATTTGGACTAGCGTCTACCGTTGCATTGAATCTGATATAGCAATAGACTGTGAGGAGCTTGTTCCCAAACGCAAGAGGTATTCATTTCAACTTTTTTAGTGCTTCAGAAACTAATCCAGATAGCTGAAATGAGCAGAACATTTTGTCATCAAATTCCAAGCCTGGCATACGCCGCATCTCACAGTCTGTTTGCTATTCCATGTCCTGTGTCTGAGCTTTCCAATACTTCATCTTCACTTGCTGTGACTGAAACTTTTAGAAGCTATTATATCAGTTATTTTGCTAACTTAAAACAGAAATTTGATGGATGTGAAACATCTATCCAAGAATAATATCTTGTAGTTTGGTGCATGATATTCTGGTGCCATGTTTGAAAACTTGTGTCTATTGAACTCAGAAATGCCAATAATTCCTAATTATATTGATTTGAATTCTTTAGATGAACGATAAATCTTGTGTGCACCATAATACGTTGTGACCCGATAGATTACATGTCATGCATTAAATTCTGCTATGCTTCTATGCCATTAACCTCCAAATTGCAGGATATGCTTGGAGTAATGTACTGGAGACAGAAATGCAGAATGCTTTTGATGTCCGAAGAATGAATAGGAGTAGACTGAACGCAGCTCTATTCTGAAACTATCATCAACATTACACCTTTTCCCTATTCGAAATATAGATACCTGTTACGCATATATGGTGAAAAACCATACTAGTCTAATGTACACTTGCAATCTAGCATGCGACCATGCTCACTAAGCTCCTAGCAGACGTTATTGCTGTAAGATTTCTGAATCTGCAGATTCCTGTGCAACTGTCGTATATTTTGTTAGTTATCAGGGGTGGTTTAATATTGCAGCTGGTGGGTAGTCTTTCCTGCCACTACCACAGGATGGTTTCTCCATTCTTTGCATATAGTTTTACATGGTTGTTCACAAGAAATTGATAGTAGCAAGTTCTTTCTTTGGTAAACTGTGCTTTATCCAGCTTCAATGAACCATTAATGAACTATACAAATGAGAGCAGCCCTTATGCTTGTAACAGGAACGTCAATAACAATGTTATGCTGGATTCTGATCATGAATGCCTGGAGCCGACTGTCAACTTCATGATAATAAGTTTACACAAGTAGAAAACCCTGAGTAGAGCAAACATATCAATGATCTTCATAGCAATGTTGTAGCATAAGTACAATTGCCTTAGGCTGTGATATTTTGATCTAATTGTAAAATATGTTAATATTTTATTAAAGGGAATGGTCCAACCGGTAAAGCTTGCCTTTTTTAATTTATACGTCTACCAATTCAAGAGTCTTGCTTACGAGTTGCAGTTTAGTAATTGTTTATTACTTTAGTGACTCAGAAAATGACCAACCACGAGCGGTGATATTGATATAAAGTTGTTTGTATTTAAAAATAATATCTTATGAGAATTTATGTAGGGTCAGAAAGTATCGGATTTAGGTTTGTACCTTACGAACAAAAACAAAATTATGATAAACTAATATAAATTAGGGATAACGATGGCTGACGTGTGTCAATTTTTTAAAAATAAAGTTTTTAAAATTAAAAATATAAAATAATTTATTTTTTTTAATTAGAATTAAGTTTTGACTTTCTAGATTCTGGCTTAGTTGGGATTCAATTCTTTTAAATAAAATAATGTTGTTTTTCTTAGAATAATTGAATATTAATTTAGTTTGGATTAATCCATTGAAAATAACTAAATTTAAGTTCATTGGCTAAAAATTGTCATCCCTAATATAAATATATACCTAAGAAATAATGCAAATTAAAATAATAAGAAATTGTATACCAATATTCGATACTAGAATTTAGAATAAATTGATTTATATTTTGACTACTCGTTGTTAAAAATAATTTTTATTTTTTAAAATATAATTAATTTGAAAGAGATATATTCTAATTAATCTTAATTATTAGCTTTAAGAATAATAAACATCGATGGAAAAGAATGACACAGTCAAACGTTTGTATTTAATTCCGTAAATTAAATCCTAAGTCCAGCAACAGAGAGCTTAAGCAATTTTTCAATTTCAAGTTTGACATTTAATATAGTAATAAACTGTAATAAATAATAAATTAGTATGCACAACAATCTATAATCAAAACAAAAATTAAATAATAAACATAAATCAGCTCTCACAGTATAATGCTTTCAAAGATTTTAGTATTCTTTGAGCAAGTGTAAAAAATTAGTTAAGCATGAGTACGAACAAGACAAAAGAAAAAAGAAGCAAGAAAAGAAAAAGAGAGGTTGAGCGGCAGCTACCTCTGTCAAACTTAAGGTTATGAATACCGTATTGGATTGATTATTAGATTTAATTTTGATACAGTACAACGGTACCAGTTAATGTTAGGGATTATTTTGGATAAATTTTTAAAATTTTAAAATAGCCTCTAAATTTTTTTAAATTATAAAATAGTTTTTAATATATTATACTATATAATTTTTAATTTTACATCAGTCTCAAAAAACCATAATAATATAATTTTGAATAACAACTATCTCTTTGTTTTATTAATATTAATTTTTATATATTTCACATACAAATAATAATCACAATTAATATAAGAAAGAAATTGTTTAAACATCTTATAGATATAAAACTAAGAATAATACAAGTATTTAAAATGTTACAATAAAAATAATTATATCAATCCTATATACAAAAATAATATAAGTCCATAACTCTATAATTATGACAATAAGAGTTCATGATTAATATTGTTCAATTACTCGAGTTCTAGCTATGATCTAAATCCTTTCAATTATATATCTCATTTATTCTCATCTTGTAAAATATGCATTGCTATCATTTATTCTTATCTTATATCTCATTTATTTTTATCATCGTCTGTGAAAATAGTAGTTATAAATTTTGATTAGTACGAGGTATTTGTCTTTTATGAAAATTTGAAATTATAACTTGTCATTATAAATAAAATATAATAATCTTAATTATTACAAGTTTTAGTAAAATTTTAAGATATTTACTTCTAATCATGAATATCATAATAAAGTTAAAAGTTTGAGATTTTAAAATATTATTTTTATATTAATATTATTATTATTATTATTATTTTTAAACTCACCATTCTAATTCATTATTATAAAAGAGATAAAATCATATTTACAAATAAAGTTCATCTTAATGTAATTAAATGTAAAGAATTGGTGCTTTTTTTAAAGAAATTAAAAATTACATTGATGTATTAAAAAAGAGGTTCAAACAAAATATTGCCTAGAATACATACAACGGAACGAACAAATTAGTTATGAAAAAGACGAAGAAGACAATTTTAGTAGTTAATAGTAGAGCGTACGAGAAATTATACCAAAGATTAGATACTAAAGATGGAGAAAAGGACATTATTAAGTTGGTGAGAGCTAGGTAGAGTAAAACAAGAGACTTAGATCAAGTTTGTTGTATAAGAGATGAAGCGAGACGGGTGCTCATGATTGAAAATAACATCAAGAGAAGATGACAGAAGCACTTCTATAGCCTTTTTAAATGAAGGCATAGAAAACAATATATCTTTAGGTGATCTTATTACGGAAAGGCAACAAAACCTGAAGGGATACCCATTGAGATTTGGAAGAGTCTAGGTGAAGAGGGTTTTACTTAGTCATATCATAAATTTGTGTGAGAAGGTAATTGAGAAGAGAGTGAGAAAGGAGGCTCCAATCTAGGAGAACCAGTTTGACTTCATGCTAGGAAGGTCCACAGTAGAAGTGTTACATCTCTTAAGAAAATTAATAGAGTATTATAGGGAAATACAGAGTAATCTACTCTTGGTTTTTATTACTTTAGAGAAGACATATAATAGGGTATTTAGGAAAATCTTGTGGAGGTGTTTAGAGGCTAAGGGTGTTCTTTTGTCTTATATACAAGTTATTAGGAATATTTATAAAGGGGTAAAGACTAGAGTAAACATGATAGGAGGAGATACAAAAAATGTTTGTATTGATATTAGGCTACATTAAGGCTCTTCATTAAGCCCTCTTTCTGTTTGTAATAGTGATGGATGAGCTCACAAGAAAATTCAAAGGGATGTGCCTTGGTGTATGTTGTTTGCTGACTATATTGTCTTAGTGGATGAGAAAAAAGAGGATGTCAATATTAAGTTAGAACGTTGGAGGGATATGTTAAAGTCAAGGGGTTTTAAATTAGGCAGTATTAAGACTGAGTATTTAGAGAGTATCTTTTTAGGTCATATGGTGGACCATAATGTGGATGTAAAGATCAGTTAAGAAGTTATTCTACAGAAAGAGTAATTTAAGTACCTAGGGTCTATCAAAGTAATGGAGAGATCGATGAGATATAGTCTACCGTATGAGATCAGCGTGGCTTAAATGGAGAAATGCATTAGGATTTTTATGCGACAAGAAAATACCACTCAAGCTCAAAGGTAAATTATATTGTTTAGCCATTAGGTCAACTATGCTATATGGAGCGAAGTGTTGGCCTATCAAATAAGTGCATAGTTATAAGCTAATGGTAGTGGAGATGACGGTGCTCTATTGGATGTATAACCTTACTAAAGCAAATAAAATCAAGAATGTATTAGTAAGAGACCAATTAAATGTGGCCAATATTAATGATAAATTAATAGAGATGAGACTTAGGTTATTTGGACACATTAAAGAAAGACACACTAACACTCCGATGAGAAGATGTGAAAAAATAATATTTAGAGATTGTAAAAGGAACAAAATTGGCAGCCTAAGAAGAATTTCAATTACTCTCCAAACCTCTGGTTCTTCCCATTTATTATTATCAATCAATTTTTAATTTTTCAAAAAAATGATATGAATTTGCTGAAATTTACTGAGGACATGACCCACAATATAAAACTTTGGCATATTAAGATACGGATAAAGGATCTCATGTAGCGAGGTCTTTATTGTTCTCTTAAGTCCTTTAAACTTTTTCCTTCGAATGATTCATTTTATAAATAGTCTTAATATTTTAATTAAGTAATGCTTCTCTTTTAGTTATTTAACCTGAGTAGTTTTTTACTTAGTCTATTTACTTTATTGTCTTGTACTTCTCTTTTTTCCTAGTTTTTGAATTTATTTACTTATTTTATCTTATATTGTTAATCTTTACTATGTTTTATACAGATTGTATTATATATTTTTATATGTTTAATTACATATTTATTTATATTTTGTATTATTATTAATTTACACTACATGTGAGTCTATCAAAAATAACTTCTCTATCATATAAAAATAAGATTATGTATTATTAAACTTTCCTACATTCTATATGACATTATTGTTATTGTTTATACATTTACATTCTTTCTAAACCATCACTGACAATTAATTTACTAATTTTTTGTCCTTGAACTGCCAATTCGCTACCTAAAATATCTAAGGACAAGTGTCCGTTATGTAAGAGTACATGTTGATAACTTTAGTCTCCACATTGTTGGCTAGTTGCTCTAGATATTCTTACATATGCAATCTGGAGATGGTCAGTTGAAGTTTTACCATGGACACTTAAAAAGTAGCGCACTGATCATTACTCGGATTACTCCTCCTTTAAGTAGTTGCTTACCCATATTTCTTTATGCTGATATTTGTGACACTATGTTGTAACTAAATATAAAGATAAGAACGAAGAGCTGTGAAAAGCAGACTCCGCAGAGGATGGCAAGAGTAGGCGTCGGAGAAGAGGCGGCATTGATGTGTAGAGGAGGCAGCATTGCAGCAGAGAGGAGGCGCGACAAAGAGGAGAGTGGAGACCTGCGATGAGGAGATGCCGCAGACAAGAGAGATGGAGGTGAAGACTGGGGAGACAATCGATCGGCGAGACACTGTTAAAGTCTGGTGAAGAGAGAAGATGAAACACAGATCTGGGCATGACTTGTGAGAGTGAGGACGTCGACGGTTGCTAGGGTTAGATTTTAGGATAAATTTAAGTTTTTTTGGTAATTTGATCCTGAAACTTTTAAAATTTTGTGTTTGAGATGTTGGATAATTTGGACATTTCTCATCAAGTTAAGCAATAATTAATTGTATTTTTCGATTTTTAATAGCTTATCAGTTAAGTTATATAATTTGATGCAAATAAAGATAATAAAGTAACCAATAAATGATATAAGTCAATGGGTCGAAGTCTATGAAGAAAATGAATCCTAATCACTATAGATCGGACTTGTGATAGGGAAGCTCGATATCAAAGTTATAAATAAAGGTTAAAGTTTCCTTAGTTGCTTATATCATTCTTAAGTATACAGATTCTCTGACCCGTTAAGAGCGCTTATATTTTGAAAAAACTGTTGAAAGACGTTAACCACATATCGGTGGAAGATTTTTGTGAAGGTTTCGAAAGATTTCGCCTAAGGAAACCACCTCAAAAGTTAGAATGGAATCGAAATCAAGTGTTTTGCATTTCTTTCAAAAGTTAGAATAGAACCGAAATCAAGTGTTCCGCATTTCTTTTGTTTATTTCCCTCTTATAAACGATTCGGGACATGTCATAAGGTTCATACTAAGTGTTGCATTATATTCGTATCTTATACCAATTTTCAGCTAGTATGACTAAACAATACGGTATTCATCCTTTTGCTCAAACTCTAGAAAAAATTAAATACAGTGTCCTGTGTCAAACCATGAATTCCCCTGCTTTTATATGGGCACTGCACATAGTCTTTAGTATCCTCGTGCTCTTAAATTTTGGATTTCACTATTTCTTTTGAGATTAGTACATAGTTTATAGTATGATCATGGCTTAAACTGTGTCTCTTTTTATACTTAATTTATATTAACCATGGATTGGCACACCAGTTTAGATCAAATCATGTTCAATCAAGAATTATGATTTTTTTTTCAAGAATTTCTTGCAATCTTCTTTAAATTTTAATAAATCGCACCCCAATACTTGGGCCTATTTAAATAAAGGGGTCGTTTGGTGAACAGCTGATAAGCTGTTTTTTGGCTGTTTGACCCAATTCAAC
>JAOQMM010000001.1:16851997-16862298 GCA_027563515.1 Erythroxylum platyclados
ATTTTACCAAACATTTCTAACAAACAGCTAATGCAATCCGCTGGTCAAATCAGCTAATAGAATCAGCTATCAGCTAATGCAATCAGCTGATTGCCAAACAGGGCCAAAGTGTCAAAATTGTTTAGAATCCACCAATAATTTCATATTGTACTTAATACCTTCAATTAAATTATAAACCAAAATATAAATATAATAATTACATTTAATAATAAAATAGGTATAAAAGACTAAATACAATAAAAGATAAACATATTATTTTGTGTTTTTATCAAATATATGAAATTAATAAATATCAATTGAATTGAGTTCGTTCCTTACTTTGTAATTACTAGGTCATCAAATGAATTATTTAAAGTATGTAATTTGTGAACTATTACATGCACATGATACCAAATTTCAATATTACCGTTATGAATCTCATTATTATAAAAAAATTAATATCAAGATAAATACAATCTTCTTTGCTCATCTCATGACTTATATATACCAATGGGAGTAGATGAGGCTGGGATGTTTAATACTTCTTAGACTAAGTAATAGCTATAAAAATATTGGCATTTAAAAGCATTAAGCTAAGAGGTTAAAGCATTTTATTTTGTAAAATGTAATTGTTTATTGTGATTATGTTAAAATATGTTAAACAAATTAACCTATTTTTAAATATTATAATTCGTCATGGGTTAGCAGGTGAGGATGGTGTGTAATCTTACCCCTAATAGAGTTATACCCTTGTTTGAACTTATTACATTATCAATTAGTACTATCTAGTAATTATATCCAATATTGGATGTTAGATAGGATGGTAGCCAGCTTAAAATATCACTTGATCGGAAGTTAATGAGTCAAATTCGGTCAATTCAAGTTTTAAACTAAGCTTGAGTTTGGAGACTGATTGAAAAACTCAAACGAATCGCACATTCTACTGTAAAATAACATTGTTTTGGTCTTTAGTTTTAAAAAAGAACTGTGAAAAACTACATGTTTCTAATTTCGAATCATACAACTTAAACTTTACAAGATTTTAGATGAGGTTTAAATCTTACTTTTAGGGGCGAAGTTGAGGCGGATCAATGAAGGTTCTAGCACAACCTAGTTCTTTCAATTACCATCCCTAATGATAGATATTATTTATTAAAGTATAACTAGTAATTTAATTTATTTCATTAATTCACATTACAATTTACATGAATACAATTACAAGAAATACTAAATAGGAAAGATCATAGTGCTTGATTCTGTTTTTTTAGTTATTTGGTGCTAAAAGTGGGAAAAACATCACTCATTCTTAATTTTTAGAAGTAAGGATTCATTAATTTTGAAGTTTGAGTCTAATCACATAATTCAGTGTCAAAAGAGTGAAATTTGGAAGAAAGAAAAGATTCAGCTATTTCTAATTTTGTAATATTTTCGTAATATATTACATGTAAGTTTATTAAAAATAATTTTTTATTAGATAAAAATAAGATTGTATATTATCAAACTTTCTCAAATTCAGTGGGATGTAGATAATGATGAAAAGATTCAACCAATCAAATTCAATACAATCCTTACATTCACAAATTGCTTTCATCTTTTCCTCGCCATTTTCTTTTCTCTATCAACCAACAAAATTTTGTTTTTGGCTTTTGGCCTTTGAAGATAAATGATGACATCATCATCAGCTAATCAATAGTTGCTCGCCAAGTGTCTCAGCTGCCATTTGGTTTCTCATCTGTACCCCAACTTGACCCACCACCGTAGTAGAAGCCGACGACGACGACGACGACCCGCCAACAACCTTCTTTCTTCTCTTCAGCGACCCACTTTCCGACGACGAAGACGACGGCTCAGGAGAGGACCTCTTGGAAGTAATCCTCACGGGATCGGGCTCACCGGAATTCACTCTCAACGGGAAATTCAACAACGCCCTGGACCCCCGCATTCTATAGGCGGCGCGATCATAAGCAAACGCCGCGTCCTCTGCCGTCTCAAACGTCCCCAACCAGACCCTTGCCCCATTCTTCGCAGGGTCCCGAATCTCCGCCGCAAACTTCCCCCACGGCCGCTGCCTCACACCTCTATAGTGCTTCCCCTTTGCCGGAACCACCGGAGGCGCCGCCGAGGCAACCCTCTCATCCGGTTGGACCACCGCTGGAGGCACCGGCAACACCGTAGAAATCTCCGGCAGCTCCAGTTTCACCGCCTGGAAGTCACTGAAATCCACCTGAGGCTCAGTTTTAAGAGATGGAACCCACCCGACGGTCACCGCGTCGCGGAGAACACCGTAGAGCAGCATATCCTCGTAGTCGTCGGCTTTGAGTGGCAAATCTCCCCAGCTCTCTGTTAAACATGGGTACAAACTCCCAAAGCTCGAGCTTCTACTATAAACAGGAGTAACACCGGCGCCATTAACGGCAGTAGGAGTAGTTGTGGGGAGAGAGGTGGTTTGCTCATTGAGAAAGTGACACCGAGCTGCTTCAAGAAGCAAGAAATCGGACTCAACGATACCCTGCGAGAACATTTCTCGACTACCCAGAACGGAAAGTTGGGATCTTTATTCGAATTACGAAAGAAAGTTGTGATCTTTGTGCGTTCTAGATAGAGAATCTTATAGGACAGAAGAGGGAAGGAAGAGAATGTGTTAAATTAATTTGATGAAGGGGTTATATATAGAGAAGTTTGTTACAATAACAACAAGTGGAGGGTGAAGCATTCAGTCTCCTCCTCATTATTGGATGAGTGGAGCATTTTGATCTTTCTTCCAAGAGGGAACTTTGGGGCTTCCTTGGAAGTTTCATAACAAGAAGGTTTTGTTCAATAAGTCACGTGTTTAAATGAACCAAAAAAGGAAAGAGGGTGACGTCATGGGTCTTTACAGCATCAACTTGTCTTTTTCTTTTATTGAATAGTCTCAATTGGGAATTAGAGGTTGAAAAACATGATAGGGAGACTTGAAGTCGTTGATATCATATAATTCTAATTCTTTAATCATGCTGAGGAATTTGTGATTTATTAAAAATTAATTTGTGATTTTTATATTTTCTATGAGCTAAAACTTATAATATTTATGGTAATATTAAAAATTAAAATTTAACCTTGTTTCTATTCATTGAAATATGAGAAAAATATGTTAAGAATGAGAGTAGGTTATCTGTTTCCATTACTCTTTACTTACTTTGTTCTATAAAAATTCATCTATTCAATAAATGAGACTTATAAAAATTGAATAGATGAAATCACTTAAAAATAGGGGAACAGAATATTTAGGAACAGAAGATCTGTTTATGTTACAAACTTGTATAAATGATAAGCATGGTATTTTAAGAAAATTTTAAAATTAACCTTACAAAGAATGATTGATAGTAATGCCCTTGTTTTTATTAAAGTGGATGCAATGTCCCTAGACACATACATGGATATTTTCTACGTGGATAAGTCTTGTAAAAAAGTCAATGGTCCCTTTAAGATATAAATTGGAAAATAAACAAATATTTCAAGATGTGGCCCCTACCATTTCTTGATTCACATTTTGGGCCACCTTCTTCAAGTGGCTTCAAGGAAGGTGAGTCACGTGGTGACCTATTTCACTTTTCCTTTTTCTTGAATTGAAATTGGCTCTTTTTTTTTTTGGATTAAATTGGATCCATCTAAAATATTAATCCTAAAGATACGTATATTCTTCTCATATCCCTTGAGTGTTTTTTTGATATGACTGCTCGTGCCTTCAAATATGAATAGAGGATGAGGAAACTCCTCTTAGCATCAACTAATCATTCATAGAATTAAAATAGCTGAGATGCAAATATCTAAGGCAGGGTTAATATTTCTCGTACTTCCTTTAATTTCCAACAAGACAATGATATAATATTTAAAATTAGTCAAATGGCATTTCTTATATTATTTGTTTTATCTCAAAATCATTGATTAAAAAATTCGATTGGTTCGAACAATTCAACTATAAAAATTTTGATTCGTTCAACTTTCCAGTTTGATTTACTTTAATAACTATTATAGTTAAAAACTGCTCAATTTATTAATTAATCAGTCAATTTAATTAATTAATAATTTCTTATAAACTAAAATTAATTAATTAATTTTTATTTAATAATTTTTTTAATTAAATGTCAAATTATTCGATAAGTAAAAACAATCTCTTTCAATCATATTTTAAATTCTTTAATTTTATTCAATATTTATCCAGTTTTATGATGATCTAATACTAGATGAACCTTAAATATATTGTTTTACTGGTTTAACTTCCACTTCAGCTTTTAAAATATTGCTCAAAATTGTATTACATTTGAATGATTAATTTTAAATCATTGATGAAGTCACTGATAATTCGCTATCATATTTTTTAAGTAAATTTATTCTTGTTTTCCCTTTAAATTCATTGTTTTGCAATGTGAATAAAGATATCAAAAGTTGATGGATGTTTTTACAAATAAGCATATGTGCAATATTGTATCGAATTGTTTGGTATAATTAATTATTGCACTATGATTACAAAAAATAAACAGTATATTAACAACGGACGGTTCACATACTTTGCCGAACTTTTTCCGATAGTTATAAATAATAAGTCTTAGCATTAATCAAAATGAATTTTCAATAATTGTATCTTGTAAAAATGTATCAATCATAATTTCTTAAAATATAATCCTCAAGTACCTAAAATACTGCCGACTCTATTGACTTAATGGCAAATTCCGAATTTTCAAATTAGTTGTTCAAATTTGCCAGGTTAACTAGAAAATTAAGCATTAATTGTCAACGTTTTAAAAATCGAACCAAATATCGAGTTAGTCAAAAGAAAGATTTAAGATTTAAAGGTTCAATTGATATTAAATTACTATAAAACCGGTATATAATAAATAAGAAGTATAAATTTTGAATTAATCAACTTTTCGGTTCAATTTAGTTTATTTTAATAAATAATAACTCTTATTATTAAAAATGAATCCATTTATTAATTAATAAATTGATTTTAATGTTTGTCTTTTTTAATATTAAGACCTTGAACATAATATATAAAGATTAATTTTTTAAAGAAGTAAATAATTTCTTTATAATTTAATATTCCTAAAAGTCTTAGTTTGGTATATAAAATCTAAAATGTGTCTATAACTTATGTATTAATTTTTTTACAGTATATTTATATTTATATATATATAATCGGTTTGCATAATTTATTTATTTATTTTCTTAACCATTCATTTTTTCATCCAATTAGCAGTTAAGAGTAGTATTTTCTAATCTTTTTGAAAGAAAATCTGTGGTCAAATCCTTAGTCCCTATTGCCATGAGCAAATCCTATAAGACATTATCCTAACTTTCAAGAACAATTGTAGACAGTGGTTATCATCGTCTCTTTACTTCTTGAAATTTTGTTTTTACTATTTTTGTTCTTTATCTTCATCTTTCTACTCTTCCCTCTCAATCTCTCTTATTATCATATGCATGGACCTAGATTAAAATCTCACACTTTGTGTTGAGTATGCTAATATTATGTTAATCTCACTTCCTTTTGAGTTGTACACACATAAAATAATGCATATCTTTAGTTGCCCTTGGGTTTGTGCTTTGCTCAATTGCAGTTGCTTCATTGTATGATTAAATGTCGGTTTATTTTGATTTTAGGAGTTTGAGTCAGAGATAATACGTACATTCATAGAGAAAGGTCGAAGAAGAACTCGATGCCTTTGGTGATGTGTGAGTGGGTGGCTCTCTTTCTCTCTCTCTTTTTGCTTTGTTTTCCTTTTTCATCATACATCCAAGTAAATACTTCTTCATTCCCTTATAAGGTTTGTTCAATTTTAAATTCTTCCTTTTGTTCATTCATCTCTATTTTGGCTTTGATTTTCTATCTTTATTTTATCTAAAATAGGGTTTTTCATTTTCGTTTCCATCAAATCCTCTAACATCAAACAATTAAACCCCAATCAGAGTGGCTGGTCTGAGCGTCTACTCTCGCTCTCCTTCTTCTTCTTAATAAGACAGTTCATGGTTCACAGTTCGAAAATTGACCTATTATTATTAACAATGATCAAAAGTAAAAACTAAACTAGAAACTAGTCTGATTCGTACTTAACCAGGTCAAACTGACCAATTCGGTCCGATTTTTCCAATTGCTTTCAAGTTTCACGTGAGTCGGACTTGTTTAGATGGTTTTGATAGGTACGGGTGAAAAAAATAATTTTTATATTTTAGTAAAATTCGTGATGATTATTTTTATATTAAATAAATCATTGAATACAATATATTATATTTTTATAAATAATTTATTAAATTAATAATTTAAAATTTTAATTAAATTAATATTTATGAATTTAAGGTGTCTTCTCTATCATTTTTTAGAATAATTTGCGACTTTCAATCAATATTATAAATACCATACTGGTATTGGTACCGAATCTGGTTTTGATTCGATAATGTTTCGATAACAATCATTATCAAATATCGCTTTGAGTAATTTTTAAATTATAAAATAGTCCCTAATTTTTTTAAAAAATAAAAAAATAGTCTTTCAATATATTGTACTATATAATTTATAATTTTACATGAACCAAGTCTCAAAAAATTATGATAATAGAAATTTGAAATAACAATTATCTATTTAATTCTATTAATATTATTGTTCACATATTTCACATATAAATAATAAACATAAATAATATAAAAAAGGGTCATTTAATTATCATATAAATATAAAACTATGAATAATATAAAAAAGGGTCGTTTAATTACCATATAATAAAGAATAATTATATCAAAATATCAAATAGAAAGAATAACACATTGTTGTCTTCTCATCACTATTAGTTAGACGATATACTCTCATAAAAAATTCACAAACTTATAATAGAAATTGACATTTGAACTAAAATTTATAATCTTCAAGTATAATTTTAGAAACCTTCATTCCAACATTAAATTTGACATACTGAGATGTGACCCACTTATCACTTATAAACATTTTTCTCAACTCCTTCTTCTTTAGAACAAAACACTAAAGTGATAAAAAAATAGTCGCAAATATTGTAATAGCAAGATTATACAAATTCTTAACATTGATGAAATCCTTTTTCATCAAATTGAAGACCCATACATAATTATAAATGAACTTGATACCCTTTTTTTTTTTTTTGCTTTCTGCCCAATTTCATCAATGATAAGACAGTATCTAACATCTTTTATATTTTTCAACATCAGGTTAATGCCATATGCAACACAAAGAATCTAATAAAAAAGAATTATATCTACTTTGCAATCTTTTCCTAATTGTTTGATAAGCGAAATCATTGTTAGTAATAAATTAAACAATGTTTTATAGCTTAATTTTATTCACAACTTTATCAAATATATGAAATAGAGTATCTTCATTTCTAACAAAGCTAGTATAAATAGACTTTAAAAACATTATCTCCTTAGCAGAATAAACCAAAAACATTGTCTTTATAGTCATCAATTGAAGGAGTTTTACATCCACTACCCTTACTGTGTATTCATCCATAAATTCTCCTAACATCAATCCCATCACTTCCATAGGCACCCCAGCTCTTCCTGTTAATTCCCCAAATCAGATAACATCAATTATAGCCTTATATCGTTCGACATTGCCATTCGAGTCAAGTTTGGTCTTGAAAACCCATTACACCCAACTCGTTTGGAACCTTCTAGCAATTCAATGATATCCCAGACTTTGTTATCATTCATGGATTTTAACTCTTCCTTCATGGCATCAACCCACTTTTCTGACTCAGCATATTCTATGGCTTGTGAAAATGAAACCAAATCTTTATTAATTCCAATATCAAGATTTGATTCTTGCAAATAAACTTGATAGTCACTTGAAATAGCTGATTTCCTTATTTTTTGAGATTTTCTCAAAGGTATTTCTTGTGACTCATTTACTACAAATCTGTGTAAGTTAGTTTCTTCACGGGATATTTTGTCACTCAAATGTCGTTCATTGTTATCAATACGTTCTTCAACAATTGGAACAATAATAGACAAAGGAACAGTTACAAATAAAGGAACATTTATCTTTACTTCCTTTATGTCCACAGTTCGTTGTTCCTCACTCCCAGTAACTTCACCATTTTTAATAAATTTTGCATTACCAGTTTCCATTATTCTTGGACTATGGTTTGGATAATAAAATATAGACCCTTTAAATATCTCTGTATAACCAATAAAGTAATCATTAATAGTTCAAGAATCTAACTTTCTTTCATGTGGATTATAAACTCTTGCTTCTACTGGGCAACTCCAAACATGTAGATGTCTTAAACTAGGTTTCCTATTTGTCCATAAGTCAAAAGGAGTTTTGAGAGCTGCCTTACTAGGAACCCTATTCAACAGTTACATAGTTGTTTTTAGCACATACATCCACAAGGATTTGGGTAATGATGAATTACTCATCATGCTCTTAACCATATCCATCAACGTTCTATTATGCCTTTCTGACACACCATTTTATTGAGGTGTGTATGGCATAGTGTATTGTGCACATATGCTATGTCTTTCAAGAAGTTTAGCAAATAGACCTAGACATTGTCCTGTTTCATCATATTTTTCATAATATTCACCACCTCCTCTATTAGACCTTATAATTTTCACTTTCTTGTCTAATTGCCTTTCAACCTCATTAATGTATACTTCTAAAGCATTCACTGTTTGAGATTTTTCTTTAAGCAAATAGACATATCCATAACATGAAAAATCATCAATAAAGGTGATAAAATACTTTTTTCGACCAAAAGATGAAGTATTAAAAGGTCCACATACATTAGTGTGTATAATTTCAAGAAGCTGGGTGCTTCTTGTGGCTTCTTTCCTATTATGTTTGGTTTGTTTTCCCTTAATGCAATCCACACATAAACCAAGATCAATAAAATATAGATTCTGTAGAATCTCATTCTTTACTAATCTTTCTTTGGATACATGACCCAAACATTTATGCCACAAAAAAGCTGAACTTTCATTAAGCATACTGCGCTTAATTCCAATATTTTGATGCACAGTAAGTAAGAATTCAGAAAATTGATTATCAACTTTCAATTTATATAAACCATCAACAAGAGTACCAGAACCAATAAGTCTAAAATTCTTATATAAATTTAAACAACCATGTCCAATAGTAAAATTAATACCACAATCATCCAACTTTGAAATAGAAATAAGGTTCTTAGAAATTGAAGGTACATAAAGAGTCTTTAATAGGTCTAAATAATAACCAGTATCTAAGACCAAACGATAAGTCCCTATGCCTTCCATTCAAGCCTTGTTACGATTTCCCATCTACAGGAAATTCTAAGTTTGGCATGTGGTTTGAATTGTAAGAAATCCCTGCATTGTATTGGATACATAAGTAGTAGCTCCAAAATCAAGCCACCAAGTATTATAAGGAACATCAATTAAATTAGATTCGAAACATACAAAAGTCTTAGATATACGTTTCTTTTCGAACCATGTCTTATGTTTAATGCAATCTTTCTGATAATGTCCTTCTTTCTTATAGAACCAACACCTATCATCATTTTGTTCCTTCTTTTCTGCCTGAGGTGCTTTGGCAAGCTTTTTTGAAGCTTTTGACTTTTACCTTTGGTGTTTTATTAGCTCCTTGAAATGTGAGGTTGACTGAATGACTTCTCATGTTCTTTAGTCTATTTTCCTCTTAAATAAGCTTGGTAGTCAATTCATTAATATCCCACTTGTCCTTAATAATGTTATAGTTAATTTGAAAAGCACCATATTTAGGAGGTAGTGAGTTCAGAATAAACTGAACTAGAAAGGAGTTATCTACAGCCATACCTAATCTCTTCAATCTTGCTGCAATATTAGTCATCTCAACGGTATGTTCTTGCATACTCCCTGACCCATCAAACTTCATGGTCCTGAGTTTTGCCATTAATGTACCAACAAGTGACTTGTCTGCAGAACAAAAGCATTCTTCCACAAACTTTAGGTATTCCTTTGCATTTTCTGTTTGTGGAATAGTAGTCTTGATGTTATTCGCTATAGTCATTCGCATAAACATAAGGCTCAATTTGTTAGACAGTATCCAAGTTTTATATTTGGACTTCTCTTCCTCGTTGCTTAAATCAGTAATAGCAGTGGCTTGTTCTTCCAAAAGTGCCAAGTCAAGATCCAACACACCTAAATGGAAATTTATTTGTTCATTCCATTCAGAGAAGTTCAAACCATTAAATACGGTAAAAGAAGAAGCTTGCAAATGAAGTGAAATTGCTACGAATAAAACATAAATACTGATAATTAATTCTATTATAGATTTAGACCAAACATTAGAGTATATTATA
>JAOQMM010000001.1:16886249-16897175 GCA_027563515.1 Erythroxylum platyclados
GTATGTGACTGGCACCCACCATTGACTCCTCTAACAAACTCTGCGCGTCTTCTGCTTCAGGACATCACTTCATTAAATGGAAATTTTAATCATTTTAATCTCGACCATCTTCGCAGTATCAGAGACAACGTACTTGGAAAATAGTTCATCACCTTCTGGCAATGCTTTGGAAGATTGCATGGAAGGTTTGTCGTTGGAATGTGGGAGAGAGATGTATGTTAGTTTCATGGGTTCTCTATATCCCAACAAACCATGCTGCGTAGATCTTCTGAAGAATGGAGAGTTTTGCCATAACTTGTTAGTGGACCAAATCTTAAGGAGAAGGCTTCCAATTCATTCTTCTATAGTTATGTTCAAAAGCAAACAGATATGGGAAAGATGCAAACAAGTTGGTTCTGATATTTAACAGAAGAAGGCTTCTTTTCTTATTTATCGGAATAGTGGTGTTGTATGATTAGAAAGTATATCCAAGTTCATGTCGCTGGTCCTTTTCTGAAAACTCGTTTTAAAATAAGTTTTTTTAATCTTAATCCTTATATTTTTTTAAATTATTGTTTATTCATATATATCATTTAGTTATCATGTTCTTCTTTTTATCATATCTTATTAATTCTTTTAATTCTCATTTTCTTAGGTTTTTTAAACTTTTTTTTTGAATTTTACGTTTTTTATTTAAGATAATGTTTTTGTTTCGTTATTTAGCCTAAACAATTTCCTACTTAGCCTAATTATTTTCCTGTAATGGATTGTTTGATCTATTTTTACATATTTCTTCTTTGTAGTTTATGTATCTATTTACTTATTTTATACTTTATTGTTATTATTTACCTTGTTCTATATTTATTGTATTATGTATTTTATTACATATTTCTATATTGTTATTTATACATATTTATCTATATTGTTAGTATTATTATCTTATGTCTATTTTTAATTAATATATACATTTAAATTAGTATTCGACTATTTTATTTTATTTTAATATGTATATGTATTTATGTGGGCCTATCAAAAATAATCTCTCTATCTAACAGGATAAGACTGCATACTACTAGATCTTCCCATACTTCCGAGCTTAGCAGAATTTTCAATGGATGTTGTTTTTGTTGTCATTGTTGTATTTTTATTTATTTACAAATCTTAAGGGAGTTATGTGATTGTTGAACAATATTATAAAAACAAGCGGTAATTTTTAAAACATAATAACTGGAAATAAAAAAAAATCAAATTACAAGAAATTTTATTATATTTAAATTGATAAGGGATATCCCTCTCTTATTATTAAATTCAATTATATATATATATATATATATAAAAGAAAATATGGATGAAAACTTAAAATGACTAGAAGCTTGTCAAGGTTAAATTTATTTTCTATTTTTGGATTGTATGGTGTTTGAAATCTAAATTCACTTGATATGGAAATATTGAAAATTGTATTGTGTTTTTATTGTAATCTCTGGCAAAGATGCATAAAACTAAAGGAATATATTTATTTTGACCTCCATGTGTAGTCCAATGTTAAACCTAGTTCATTACGATTCTAGTGATATAAATTTTTTGTGCTTTATTCATTAGATTGCTTTAAATCTCTCATGACTCATGAGTATTGGCTTTGATAGTAAAAGAAGTTTTTTAAAAAAATTAAATGCTGTAATAATAGTTCACACTTGATCTGATTTAAATGAATTAAATTATAAAAAATCTTAAAATTTTAAACAATAAAAAATTAATGAATTTATTATTTTTAAATTAATGATCTATCATGATTAATAAAATATAACTAAATTTAAATTTAAATTCACAATCTAATATTTAAATTACAATGTATATGTTTTTTAACTAATTTTAGTATTTAAAATCTAGATAGACGTATGCTAACTAGAATGAAAAATATCTCAAAGAATAATAAGTATTAGTAAAATTCCATAATTGTAATAATATATTCTTTGAAGGAGTTTCACCTTTATTTTGAAGACATATATAATAACTTCACTATAACAAATTCTTTTCCTCTCACGTAACATGAAATTTAAAACTATAAAATGGGTTGGCTTTATATATAATATTAATAATCTTATTATATATTATTTTATTAATAAATATTTTGAAGTATATCTAATGATGGAATCTATAAGCAAAATTTTCCTTGCCTGCAAGGAAAATTTAAAAATAGAGAGATGCTATCAAATAAATATTTTGACTAAAAACTGCAATTAAAATAAAAGGGTTAATTACAGAAAAATTCAAATTTTACTCAATTTTGTAATTATGACCCGAACTTAAAAAAATGACAATTAAATACTCAAACTTTTAATTTATTCCCATTTTAAGCCGACGTTAGTATTTCTTTTAACGTTGTTGACTTGAATTACCACATAAGACATAAACCCTAAACACTTATACACGTTAGACTTAATTAAGTTTAATTAAATTATATCGTTTTGAGATTGAAATCCTTAAATCAAACTTGCCTAAATCATTGGAATTGAAAACCCTAAATTAGTTCGTTCTCGAAAGGGCCTAGGGTGACAAATTGAGATTTTATTCAGAATGTTAGAAAGTGAGTCGTTGTCGTCTTGCATTAAAATGACAGGGTGTCGTTGTCGTCTTGCACCGGCATGACATAGTTTGATTTAGAGATTTCAATCCCAAAATTACGTAGTGTAGTTAAACTTAATTAAGTCTGAGGTGTATAAGTCTTTAGGGTTTTTATCTTGTGTGACAAGTTGCGTCAGCAATATTAACGAAAATACTAATATCATGTTAGAATTGAAAAAAAGAAATTTTAATTATTTAATTACTACTTTTTTAAGTCTAGGCTATAATTATAAAATTATAAAATTATTGTTTTTTTAATTATTTAATTGATCTAATGACTTAGTCTGTGTTTGGTAAACAACTTATCAGCTGTTTTTTAACTGTTTGATACAAATTAGCTGGTTGACTATCTTAAAAAGCTAATGAAAGTGTTTGGTGAATAGCTGATTGGATAGCTTATTTAACCCCAACAAGCTGATTTCTGAAAAGCTCAATAGGAGGAGCTTTTTGAATGATCAGCCAAAAATTAATAGGTAAAAAACTAATTATACCCTTTATTCTTTCAAAACTTAATAGGTCAAACCACAATTAATGTACTTATACTTAATACCAATCCTTTTGATTTTTTTGAAATTTTGTGTATTGCAATAAACAATTAATACAAATACAAATCCAAGGCCTTTAATGATGGTCCCACGAAAACAACTTAATTGACCTTTTGTTTTCTTCAAATAGAAAACACGTTAACCCAAAAAAGTATGATTTACAAGTATAAACATTTCATAATTTTTTAATTATGCTAATTATGCTATAGTGATATTATGGATAATTCAAACTAAAATTTATGCATGTATTATACAGTGATAACAATTTTTACAATGAAGTAAATTTTTTAGTTACAAAACTTGGGAGTATTTTTTTACTAATGAAATAAGTTTTCTGGTTACAAAATAAAAAACATGCTATGGTGACAAAGTTTTTAAGAATATTCTATGTTTTTTTATTAGAGTTAAAAACTTAATTTTTGTAAAATTAAATATCTAATCATAGCCTTATAAATTTTTTTTAGTCATGTCGTTATAAGTCATTTTACACATAAACAGCTAACATTAAATAGCTAATTTTACCAAACATCTTTATTAAACCGCTGATGTTATCCGCTGTTCAAATCAGCTGTTATAATCAGCTATCAGCTAACCGCTGATATAATCAGTTGTTTGCCAAAAAGGGACTTTTTGTAATATTGGGCATTTTTGTAATATTGAGAACTAATATTGAACTCTTAAGTATTAATTAATCAATTATAAACCGTTCTCTTTCTTCCCTGCCTCACAAAAACAGCCAAAAAGCTGTTTCTTTAACCCAAATCTTTTCAATTTCGATAGCTCCCAATTCGAGAACACGAAAAAGGGAAAATCTTTATCAATTCTTAGTCTTCCTAGGGTTCCCTTCTTGGATCCCTTCTGAATTTTCTGGTTCTTGGATCATTGGTAAAGTCAAATTCCCTGCTTTTCTCGGCTAGTTACTCCAGTTGTTTTGTTCAATTCTGGGAATTTTCTTTTTTAGGGTTAGGTTAATTTTTCTTTTGGTTTATTATCAAAAACATGTTGTTGCTTGCAGAAGATGACGGGGTTGTGAATTTGTTGAGAGTTTTGGTTGTTGGTGAGGCAATGCGGTTGTTTCCGTTGAGCTTAACCTCGTACAAGGAGCAGAGTACTGAGGAGAGCAACGGAGCGATGTTGTATCTCAATGTGTATGATATTTCCCCTGCAAATAACTATCTTTACTGGGTCGGTCTCGGGATCTTCCATTCTGGTATAGAAGGTAATGAAATTAAAATTCCTTGTCTGCTTAATTATGCGCAATTTTGGGTCAATTTTATTGCGTAGAAGCTTGTTAGTATTCTCTGATTTAAAGGGTATTTATTAGGTGAACTACATGAATTTTACATGAAATGAAATTAGGAAATGTCCTTGTGTTATTGATTGATAATTGTAGGAATTTGATTAGGTGCAATAACTACCAGGTTTGTTAACTCAAAATTTTTCTTTTGATTGGATTGTTTGATTGCTAGGTTATTGAGCTTTCCTTTAAAACATTCACCGGTCCGGTGTTTTTGAAGTCATTGAGCTTCTCCATAAGGGGAACTCCGATTATAAGAATGTCATGACTCTCACGGTGCTTGACATTAGAAGTCTAACACTTTTGATTTTGGTGAAATGTTACATAAGAATGGGAGAATTCTTGCTAAGACAGGTGCAATAATAAGTAGTACAAGATGAAGCAGATCTAAGATGTGGAAGATTAGGATATTCTGAGTGAATCTCTTTTCTAATGAAGAAATGACTTTTTTTTTAATGATCAATTTCAAAAGAGTTAACCTCATAAACTTTCAATTTCTTTAACACAGATTGGGAAGCACCATCCTCTAAGTCTAGAGTCTATGCAACAACTGTAACTTATAAATATGAAAGAAGCTGACTCATCAAGTGATAAAAGGCTTCTGATATTCAAACAATTAAGCTAATGTAATAAAAAGCAGTTAACTAACTGTAGATGTCAATTCTATTTATCACACGGTATTTGAGGCCCTTGTTTGTTTTTACATTAATGCTATCTGTTAAATATTTGCCATTTATGATGCACGTTGTCCAGGTATGTTTACATGCATGCTTGGGTGTGTTTTTTCATATTGATAATTTGCTCATGAATTTCTTGTCCTATATTTGTCTTTAAACTTTACGAAGCATTAGCCAAAATCTGTTCTTTGTACGATAATTAGTGAATGGTATGGAGTATGGCTTTGGAGCCCATGAGTATCCCAGCAGCGGGGTATTTGAGGTGGAACCGAAAAATTGTCCAGGATTCATATTTCGACGGTCAGTTTTCATGGGCAATACCAAGATGTCTCATTCAGAAGTTAGGTCATTTATGGAGCATATTTCTGCAAAATATCATGGGGACACTTATCACTTGATTATCAAAAATTGTAACCACTTCACTAATGAAGTATGTCTGCGGCTAACTGGAAAGCCTATACCTGGATGGGTAAATCGGCTGGCTCGAGTAGGTGCGTTACAAAGCCTTTGCTGAAGTAAACTATTGTATCGATATAGTGTACTTAATGGTTTGATGAGTTCTATGCATGTATGTTGTGTGCTATAAAGACAAAGCTTTGAGAAGCAACAGTAGATACAAAATGTAGATTACTACTAACCTTTTGTTTCTTTTAAAAGATTTCATAAATAGTTTCGCACCATTGCATCAAAAAGTCTTATGGTGGTTTTAAGTCCACTGTGCAGCATAGCTGCTAAAACAACTTAACTTTTTCTTTGTAGGCTTTCCAGTCTACTTTCTTCTACATTTTAGCTATTTGTTTTATCATCTGACCAATTAGGCTTCATTTGAAGTTTCAGGTTCTTTTTGTAATTGTTTACTGCCGGAGAACATACAAGTAACTGCAGTTAGACATCTTCCTGACCGTCCAGCATATTCTGGTGAGTTGTTCTGTGCCCCATATTTCTGGGGCTTGCTAACATGGGAGTTTTTCAAGAGTTTATCATGTTCTTTTCTCTCCTTACATGAGAAAATTTCTTGCATTGATTGTCCAAGATTTTGAAATTTCTGAATAAATCCTATTGCTTGGTAAATATATGGTTCTCTTTTATGCAGTGGGACCCACCAGGGTCAATAACATCTTAATCCACATTCCCTCCTTGAACATGTTTGAAGCTCCAGCCTCTTGGCTGCAGTAGAGGGAGTGTGTCACTAATCCACTTTGTTATGCACTTCATTTACTATATAATTGTAAAAGTAGCTCAGATAGTGATTATTGACTACTATACCAGAAGGGCAGGCTTTAGAGCATAGCTGCAGATTTGCGATCTACCAAGGATATAGGTGTTGGTCTCTGTATGCATGATAAATTTGAGAAAATAGGAACTGATTTATCTGCATAGGTTGTCACTCGTCTCAAACAACAGTGTCACATAACCAGAGTGCCATTGACTTGATCTTCATTTTGTAGCTGGTGACTGCACCGATGGTGCACAGGTAGTCTTAAACAATGGCTGGTATGTGATGTATTGGCTGATTTGTTACTCAACACCTTAGTCTAAACTGGGTTATGCTTTTCCTTGTGTTGTTGCTGTACCATTTTAGCTGCTACAGCCATTATACCAATCAATACAAGCTTTGATGGCCATTATATAACAGCTCAAACTCCTCCGGCATTTTCTTTTCATTTATTTCTCAACTATCCTTTTTCACTCGAGGCTACAAGAAGGACAAGAGTTGTGGACTTTGTGTGTCTTTCTGTTTACGATAGGAGTTGTGTTGGGCATTGGAGTCCCCAGTGGTACCTTTGCTTTATCTTTCTATAATTATCTTTGTTCTTCCCTCTTTGTTTGTGCAGTGTGTCTTTGATTTTATTCAACACCTTAGGTGCACAAGTAGGTTGATTTTACACCTGTGTAGGTGCGTGTGTATATGGGAACATGTAGACGTTTTTGCAATAGATCTGCATTTCTTTATTAGAAGTTGGGTGAGGGAGTTGATATATTGGCCTCTTTAATGGATTCTACTTACCTTGTTGAGATACCTTTATGAATTCAGATGATGATGATCGATCAGGATCCCTTATGTCATCTTTATCAGCGGAGAGTGAACGAGCAGATGCCGATCACCATTTGCTAACCACACCAAATGGTGATGTTGCTTTCTTGAAGGAAAAACCCGTGAGGTTAGCAAGGGAGCTTATGTAAAGAAAAAACACCTATGCAACACATATTCTTTCCATGTTAGGTCTCTGTAAGTTTAGAATACAATGGTTAGTGCATCGGTGAGCTTTCTTGGCTCGGTGATTTGTATCTTTCAAATCCTTGATGCCCTCACAAATTTTTTTTTTCCTGAATTGTGATGCTTTGTCCTCTAGATTCTTGTAAGGTCAGTGTATAAAAGCTTGTATTCGTAGCTGGACAAGGGTCTGAAGGGTCCAATTTACGTTCTTATTTGCACCATAACTCTTAGAAGGAATTCAAACGTATATTGCGTTATTTCCAAAACTCGCTGATTTGTGCGGACTATGTACAGAAACATATCAAATTCCCTTGAAATTAACCTACAGAGATATGGTTTGGTTACAAATGTCAGAGAAACACCAGACCAACCTTCGATCAGTATTGCAAGCAATGGATGCAGTTAGCCACACTGCTCTTTATTTTATTCTCACGTTTCACTTTCCTGACCACAGTGACTTCAGAAGCTAATTGTTGGATGATTTTGCAATTTCTAATGGCACAAATTGTTATCTGTAAATTAATTTTCAGATAGTTCGATAGTACATAACTTTATCCCTACTTAGTAGAAAGATTGTTTCTGATAGATCCACATGGTATGTGTCATGTAGATACTTGATGATGGATGAACACTAAGTCATAAATCTATAAACCTTATTTAAAATATTTTCCCACAATTTTTTAGTAAGGGAGTCTTAGTTATACATTTTAATAAATATAAATTTCCACACTTTTATCATTAAACAAATATCCAGTTTAGGATTAAAGAAAAGTGTAATAAAACGTGGGGAAATCATTTACTTATTTTTTAACTTTATTAAAAGAGAGAATATGCAAAATTCAAATTAAGTTTAAAAATTCGTAAGTATTTTGTTTAGTTTCTTCTTAATTTCTTGTATTCCTATAATTTTGATTCAAAACAAAAAAAAGGTCATAAATCTATACTTCTAATTAACTAATTCGGATTTATTTGAATTGAGTTTAGGCCAAAAAAAAATTTCAAACATAATCCAATAAATAAATTTAAAACTTTCAAATATATTCAAAATTCTAAAAAAAAAAATTTCGCTACTCGTACATAAACTTTAATTAATAGACTCGGGTCCAATAATTCATTGTAATCACAAGTGAGACCACTGTATAAAATAAAATGTTGTAACTTTGTAGCTAATATAATTAATGAATCATTTAATTAGCTAAATATTGTTTCTCTATAATTAAAATGTTAATAACTTCGAAGCTAAAATAAAAGCTAAGTCTCAAAATTAGTATCAAGTAGGACCCCCCAAGCGATATGGCGATTACATGCAAGAAACAAGAACTGCAGGAACACCTCCTTAACACATAAAATTAAACACGAGAAATTTCTGATTAGCTCTTGTTACTGTCACTGACTTGTACTAATCTCTACATAAACCCAGAAGAGTCTTGAATGGAATATTGGCCAGAATGAGCAACACTGCCAACTTGTTCAAGTAAGAAATTGTTAAAACTGGTTTCGTGACCTATTTCACTTTCTTCTGGTTGAGACATCATAAGAACAGCTAGCTCAGCTCGACTTTTAGCTAACTGGCTCTCTAAAATGTGTATCTGCTGATGCAGTAGAGAGATAATGGCTACGCATCCATAAACAGGATCTTTAATCCTGCACTGTGCCTCGTAATACATTGATTCTGCTGCTTCTGATCGTAGGTCTTCGGGAAGTTGCTGAGTGCGTGATCAAAAAGAGAAATATCAGAATATAATATACAGTGATCATAGAAAAATATCAGAACCGATGAACACTAATCTGTCAGCATATGCTTATCGATCTTCATACGCTCTTACACTTGAAGTATATATATATGTCTTATTGTCCAAAGTGTTTCCACTTTCCAAGGTTTATGTATTACCTGGAGCAGTTTTCCAACATTGCTGGCTCCATAGATTTTGTGGACGCAAGCGAATCTTTGAGGATTGTTGGCGGGGAAGTAAGGAGAGAAAATGCAATCTGAAGCACATCTTCTTCTCAAATACTTACAAGCTGCACAACGACCTGTAATCATTCTCAAAAAATCTAAATAAAATTGCTATCTATCTGTAGAGATTCTCTCAATCTTTCTCTCTAGTTCTTGATATCCAATTGGAGATTTTGCAGTATCAGATTAATATAAGGAGATCATCCATCTTAAGGGCATTTGAAGATTTTTTTTTGTCCAACGGCTAATTTTTTCTTGGAGATTTAAAAACTTTTCGAGAATAGAATGAAGCTCCAAATCTTGGAGATAATCAAGGGTAGACTTAGAATGCATAATGAGACTTGGACCATATGAAAATGGAAAGTTATATATATAGTTATATACGCACACAATACTTCTTGTTTGAAATATTAATATCTGCAAATTTATTTTTGTAGTAACTCATATTCAGTACACTAGTTCATTACTTGTTATTTAATTAGCTAGAACAAAATTATATATCTTGGCCTTTTCACTAATTATTGATCTTCTGTGCAGGTTGTTGGACCTTTTATTCTTCATTCTATAGCAACAGAGGAGGCAGATCAGCTTATCAGACCATTCAGCATAGCTGATATAGATAAGGCTCTATTCAACCTTCATCCAAACAAAGTTACAGGTTCAAAAATGATTTTAGTGTACTCTTCTCTTTTTTCAGATATCTTAAGAGTATTATTGGAGATACGATCTTAGATTTCAATTTTTGTATGACTTATTATCGCTTAGTGCAACTGTGCAACAGATCCTTACTCTATTCAAAAATTAGTTCATGCATTTAAAAGTAAAATAAATTGAAATATTGGTGAGTAGGGTCATATTTACAAAAATTGAGTGTTTTTTTTCATGAAATAGCAAAATAAAATAAAAAGGGAATTTTTGTGCAGGGAAAATAAAAATGAAAATAAGACCAAACAAATAAGTAATAAAATAAATAGAGAAAAATCAATATATCGAAATACCTAACTAAAGGAGTAGTTTCCGTTTATCCATATAGTTGATTATCAATGCAAAAATAAATTCTCTTACCTTTAAATAAATTATTTATAGTTATTAGTACGACCTAACAATTAATCTCTCTTAACCTTTTCAATAACTAAAATACGATCGTTAATTATTTCTCTCACCAATAAATAATCCTAAAAGTGATAATAAGATTTAATCTACCTGTAGCATTACAATTTATATAGATTATTAAATTAGATTATCTACCTCCTTCAACATCAATCAAATGTCCTCAACTAAGCAATTATATTGATGTGCCACTAAAATAAACAAACAATTATGGATTTATTATGTAAATGATAGTATACTATTTTGTCAATCAAAACAATTGGCCACTTATCAATTAGCAAATCAGAAAAACTTGAGAACAGAAAATAGATAAATATTGAAGAATAAAAGAACAAAATTAAAATAGTTAGATCGCACAACTTTTTAGGATGAACTTTAACTATCCTTTGATTAGGAAAAAAAAAAGTCATGGATTAAAGTTTTGATCTCCTAAATAATATATGAAAAGAGTGTTATGTGTTTTTGAGGGGGGAGATAACTTCTTTTACGAAGGAAAGAATGAGAGGAGAGGCTGAGATCGG
>JAOQMM010000001.1:16898136-16915655 GCA_027563515.1 Erythroxylum platyclados
TCTGTGGGAAAGTCGCACCCGTGACTTATTAACGGGTGGGACTTATTAAGTCGCACCCGTGACTTAGTAAATTAAGTCCCACCCGTTATTAGTTTACGCTCCCACTCACTCCGTAATGAAAATGACATCAGTTGGTTTAGACAGAGGATCCCATCTCCTAAAAAAGAAGATTGGTGATGCCGTCACTGCTAGTTTTACAATTCCACCTGCTGTTAATGGTGAAATTATCATGGAACCTGAGAGTACATGGCTAAAAAGGGGGTCACGACTTGTTGAAGAAAATCTTGTGAAATGGAAGCATTTGCCATTTGAAGATGCTAATTGGGAGAATATTGACCAATTACGGGACCAATTTATTAATCTGAACCTTAAGGACCGTCTGAAATGTAGGATATTACATAGGGAGTCATGCTTCTTCCCTTTAGTCTATTTTGAGTACACAGTTCCGGGAAAAAGAAAAAAAAAAGATAATTATGAACTACACCCTAAGAATAAGAAGTAACAGAGTATTAACAAGCGAAATGCAACGAATTCTTAAAAAAAAAAGGAAAATTGTGAAATAATTCTAATCTTGCCTTTTGCCCATTTAAATATAATATAATATATTAATTTTGGATTGATTTTCAATTAATCAAATTAAAAACTTTTTGTTAAATCTGAATCTTAATTCGATCAAAACATGTTTTACCCGTAGTTTGAGTCTCACCTATTCAAGAGTGTTTTGCCATCTTAGAGTCCGCAAGGCCTTCTATCAAATAAACTATCCTTTAAGCATATTTATCATCTAAAACGGCGAAACAAACAGTAAATAAACTAGGCAACATTGCAGACCACCTTAAATAATAACAATAACTTCCTAGTAAAAATCTCACTAAAACTTGAGATTTGAAGAGGTTTAAAAATAAGCAAGCTTACTTTTATCTAACTAGTAACTAGTACATTCACTCAATACTTCGCATTTCAATCCATTCACATTGCAGGTTGCGCAAGAGCTGACATTATTGAAACAACAGTGTTAAAAAAATGTATGTTTACCATCAAAGAAGACCTTCGGCTGCAGCCCTCCACTGCATTGCTTCAGCATCATTCAAGCACTTAACCATTAATGGAGTTGTTGCAGACTCCACATACTCCAGGTGATTCCTGTGCTCTACTTCGAGTTCTTCAACTTTTGCCATTAAAACGTTGATGTTCTCTCTAAGCTGTTCAATTTCAGAAACTTGTTTTTCGCTCGTTTTGTTTGCAAAGTTTCTAGCTTTAAGACCAAAGTAAGCACGTGCCACCAGCATTAGATGATCTTGTATGAAGTCAACTTTGAATCCCAGAAGTTCCAACATCTTTGTGCGGTTCCACCAAGTGTGCAGCATATCTTTCTTAATATTCAGAACTTTAGTTGTTCTCATACTGTATATAACCTCAGATAAGTACATGAAACATATGGATTTTATTCTTGGATCTAAGATGGATCCGGAACTAATATCTCCTTGTTTGCCATTGACCAACCCCTTTAGAATGGGGATGAAGATGCGAGGTGTAATATATTTGCCATACTTGACAAGTTGTTTCTCATCGTCTGAAAGAACCAAATTGATTTTTTTTCTTGAACCAGTGCTAGAATCAAGCTTTTCTATGAGCTGGGTGAATGCTTTCTCTGAATACGGTGAGACCTCTGGGATATTGTGACCGCATCCTCTGCGCTCGTTCCCTGAACACTCTACACTACCCTGATCAGTGTAACTATATTCTTCGTCACTATAATTATTCGTGTAATTATACTCTGTAGCCCAGGTCAATTCTGTAACCATTTTTTTGATATTATGCCGAAATTTTTTTTGCCCATCTTCATTGAAACAATCAAATACGTCAGCTAGGAATAGAGAAGGCTCAGTCTCTAATACTTCTTCACCCAAGTCCTCATTTATGGCATCGTTTCGTAGCTTTTCCACTGCATTTCTCCTAATAATCACTCTGTTCTTCATTGTGATCTGTTTGTTTAAGCACCTTAATACTATCGTCTCTTCACGCTCGCCTCTTAGACATGCTATAACCTGAAAATACAGTCAATCAAGACAAGAAGATAGATAATACTTAATATGTCCAAAGATCAAGTAAAAGTTTCTGAATCGACATACCTCAGACATCACACAATCTACTTCAGCGGTGTATGAACACCCTTTGCAATAGTAAACACAGAGAAGAGGGTCTCTTTCCTCCTCACAAAAATAACAATATTGCTTATCTTTATCATCAATGATATAATCCTCGAAAGTAAGACGATGTATGTGTTCATGTTTAATAGTTTGTGGCAATGGACCACACAGGAGGTGGAGATTGAACTTGCATTCCAGACATCGAAATGCAGGCGTGCCCTTACAATTCTTTTGACAAGTATCACATTCAACGTCACCAAATACTCTATCCACCACAGTTAGCAGGTGAGAACCATGGTTAGCAAATTGGATAGTGGGCATCAAGTAAATGCATTCAGGACCACAGTCGAAGTCGCACTTGTCGCAACGAAAGAAGAAGCCACTGGGACAATCAACGAGACACACACTGCATCCCCTAGTATCTGGACTTCTATAAAGAAATAGAGTATGCTCAGGGTGGAGTGGAGTTTGAACCTCTAGCAGATGCTCAGAACAAGGTTTGTCTATTGGAAATTTGCAACTGAGGCAATCTGTTTTCTTCATTAAATTATGACAGATATGTGGAAGACCCTCAAAGTTACCTGGAAGCCTCAGGGCACAGTTAAGGTGCAATTTGAAGCCGCACCTGATACAGGCATAGGACACACCAAAGCCAGCTCGATTACAAGCACCACATTCATAAGACCGACATATAAGCAACACGAGGAAATAGCGACATTTGTGATAAAAGCTGTATAGTTGTTTAGGAATTTCCACACATGACTTGTGAACATAAAAGCTACAAACAGAGCACTCACAGTAGATCGGACCAAAACAGATCTCTTCACATACTTGGCATAAAACTCCATTATCTTCCCTGATCTTCTCAACAGTGGACAAGGGGTGTCTGTGAAGAGGAGATTCAATCTGCTCCTGCGCTTCAGGGGTGGTGTTTGGAAATTGTTTCAGGGTACAAGAGTAGTGAATACCCCAACTACAAGGTCCACAATCGTAGAGAAAACCTTTGCAAGGCTCGCCACAAGCTTCACAATTTCTGGTGTTGGAGATGACCAGAATCAGTGGGCAAGAGTGAGTAAAATGGTAGATCTCAAAAGGAATATTGGTGCAAGATTCGTGCAGATAGAATCCACTCGAACGACAACAATAAGACCGACCCAATACTTGTTTCTTACAACCTGCGCAAGTAACTGAATCTTGATCGTCCACGTCTGCAAGTTTCAACGGATGCTTGTGTAGGAAATGATCCAGCTCCAGCTTCTGCTCCTCGGCATCATCACTGTACTTGGCCATAGCTCCTCCCACTGCAATACTTCCTTTCCGATTTGACTTTTCCGACCAGAAAATCGGTCGAAATCAAACCGTACATTTACAATTTGGTTAATTTATAATATTATTTTTTTAATTCATTTAGTCGATTTTTTTATTTCGAACTATTTTGTAGAACTAATTTTGAATTAATTTTATTATTTTAAGAATTAATTTAATTTTCTAATTAAAAAAAGCAAGTAACCCAATCACTGAGATGTCTACATCAATAATCTAGTAATCTATTAGATGCGGCAGGGATGGGATCTTCTGTCGTTTCAACCCCTGTCATCGATTGTAAGTTACGCATTTCATTTATTTATTGTAAAATGTATGGCTCACAATGAATGGCACAGGTTTGTAAGATAGGAGATGAAGCAGAAGATCTACCCCTTGGCATCCACTAATATCTGCACAGCTGCACTTTGGGTGGTTAGGTAGTGGCCTGGTGGTTCTTCCAGTGACTCTCAGATTATTATTTTAATATAAGGATTTGTATCGAAACATTTTGTATTTAAATTTAATTGAATAAAAGCATAAACCTAATAATTTTCTTATGATAATTATATAAAGTTATTTATAAAATATCACTTTATAAATATTTAATAATAGTATCATTAGAATATTAAAAAATTTTATTCAATTAGATATTTTCTTTTTTCAATTTCTTTGTCATTAACCTAATTACTTTATAATCTCTAGACAGTTATTGTATATTTTAAGAATTGAAGATTGTAAATAATTTATAATTTGGTTTTAATTTATTTTATCCCAATGTATTACTAAAATTATGATAGAACAATCATAAAAATTTATTTAATAATTAATCGTATAATAATTTATATTAAAATAATTTGATAAAAGTTAATAAAAAGTCTTTTTGAATTTCTTTGATATCACAAGATATCTTAAACAATTTATAATAATTAAAAAAATTAGAAATAAATGCAATCTAAAAAAATCCATTTTTTAACCAAAAATATATACAATAAATAAAGAGGTTTAATGTTTTAAAATCGACTAAAGATTGAATAAAATTAAAGAATTTGAAATATGATTAAAAAAGATTTTACTTTTTCATCTAATCATTTAAAGTTTAATTCAAAAGTAATTATTAAATAAAAATTTATTAATTAATAAAAATTGACAAGTTAATTAATAAATTGGTCAATTTTTAACAATAAAAGTTATTAAAGTAAATAAAAGTTGAAAACAGAACTAAAAAATTAAACGGTTTAAAATTTTTACGATAATTCCTTAACAACTCCTACACTAACAATATATTATCTCTAATCAGCCTTCCAGAAATGAATGTACCTTGTTGCATTCCTATGTGCTTAGGAAGCACTCTTTTTATTCTCTCTAATAGGACCTTTGCTATGGTTTTATAGAAGGAATTGTAGCATGCTATAGACAGAAAATCACTAACTTTTTCTTGCATTTCCCCTTTGGGTATTAGGCAAAGAAGGGTTTTGTTGAACTCAATCAGTAATTGCCCATTTATGAAGAATTCCTCTATTGCCTCGTACACCATCTTCCCTGTCACTCCAAGTTTTTTGATGAAAAAACACATTCATACCATCTAGCCCCGGAGCTTTATCATGTTTCATCCCCTTAAAGACTACCTCAACCTCCTCTCTAGTAATCAGTTTGGCTAGTATATTGCATCTTGAAGTACCTCCCTTAAGAAGTGTTATGTGGATTTTGCCTTAAAAGGGGTGCCCATGTTCCTATGAAGAAGTTTTCCACCTTTTTTTTATTTCTGACTTGTTATCTGTGATCCTCCCATTTGTGTTTAAAGAGATGATTCTATTAGAGGCTAGGCTGTGTTTTTATAGCCATTGATCAACCACTCTTGCCTGGCTCTTTACTCTATGATTGAATGTTCAATGGAGAGGCATTGAGAATACTTGGACATAACTTGCTTATTTTGGTCCTGTAGTGTTTCATCTGTTAGATCCTTATTAAGTTCAGTTGGAATCCTCTCCAGTTCCTGTTTATCCCTCAGCAATGCTTGCTTTGTATTCCCTATTGTGAAATCTCACATCGATTGGAGAGGAAAACGAAGCACTCCTTATAAAGATGTGGATACCTCTCCCTTATGACACATTTTAAAACCGTGAGGGACAAGCCCAAAGCGGATAATATCACAAGTGGGTCGTGAGTTGGGCTGTTACAAGTAGTATCAGAATCAGTACCCGAGTCGAGTGTGCCAGCGAGGACGCTGGGCCCTAAGGGGGTGGATTGTGAAATCCCACATCAATTGGAGAGGAGAACGAAGCATGCCTTATAAGGATGTGGATACCTCTCTCTTGTGACGCGTTTTAAAACTGTGAGGGGCGAGCCCAAAGCGGACAATATCACAAGTAGGTCGTGAGCTGGGTTGTTACACCTATTCTTTCTTTAAATAAGCATTTAATTTCTTCCTTTATCACCTGTGTCTTCGTTGCACATGTGTATTATTTAGTGGCCCTCACTTCTTTGTTACACCGTTGTTTGACAGCCCCCTTAAATCCAGACATATCTGCTCAAATCCAGACATATCTGCCAAAAAGTTGTTGGAACCTAAATAAGGAATTTCTTCCCCTCCTCCCCCCCCGGCGCATATTGTATGGGCAAAAATTAAAGTATGATCTGAGCATTTTGGGTCAGTGTATGAAGCATAAGATTCTGAGTATTTCTAAAACCATTCCATATTAAACATGGATCTTTCCAACTTCTTTCTTATCAACCAATGTTTCTTTTATTTATTTGTCCAAGTAAAAATGTTACCACCTTGGGGGAGATCTTGAACATTAATGATGTCTACACATTCCTTGAAATCATTATTATGGCTTCTGCTACTGTGTTACACTTTGCTTCCTTAAGTTTATGAATTATGTTGAAGTGTCCAAGTAACAAACCAAGGGTTTTTGTTTGTTGCTAAAGCTCTTAATTTAATCCATAGCTCTTTCCTTTGGAACAAGTGGTTAAAGCCATAGAAAAATGTCACCATACATTCCCATTCATGTCATCATGCACCTTACTTTTGTATGTATGTACTATTCGTTGTTTTCAACCTCCTTAACTTCTACCTTATCCTTATTGAATAGGATTATAATTTTCCCATTACAATGGGCATCAAAGTTATCTATCATCCCCCATTTAGTAGGCAAAATGTGGAGGATGAAACTTTTATCCTTCCTAATCCTTACTTCCAAAAGACTAAAAATATCCAACTTGAGATCCTGAATTGTTTCCTTTATATCAAGTTGTTTTGCAGGGGAATTTAGACTCATGACGTTCCATACTGCTATAATCATGTTTCCATATCAAAAGAAGAATTTTTTTCTTTTTCTGTCCGGATTTCTTTCTATTAGACTTTACAAATTCTTCTTTGTTGTTCTCTGAGCTCATTTCCTCAGTGTTGCCTACGCAACAAGACGTGTTATCACCCATATATTACACTTTTCTTTTCCTTTAATACTCTCCCTATTCTCCTTAACATTTTCCTGAATATACCTGTTGTCTATGTCCAAGTCTGATGTGTTGTTAATGTTTTCTCCTATATCCTTCTAGCCAGGTGTTGTCTCCACACTCTCCTGAACCAAGCTTGTAGTTAGTTCTCTATATTTTCTAGTTTTGAAGGTTCTACTTGTGGGTTTCCAAGCTTTTTTAACTTGTGCCTCGGGCTCCCAAGCATAAGATACTTTCACAACATCCTCAACTAATTCCATGTCTTCATTAAGTCTCATTATGGGGATCTTTACAGGAAGGTCTCTCATTGCCTCCACAAGAACATACACCCTTGCATAATCGGTTCTCTTAATTTCTACTGTCTCCTAGTCTAGAAAAATATGTTTGCCTACAAAACTAGCTAGATAACTTAACATTTTTAGGGTCCAGTATTCAAGTGGTACTCCATGAATACAAATCCAAATAGGTACATTAGAGGTTTGAATTTCTTCCAACACATATCCTCTTGGAGTCCTGGTTGACCAAGCAAGTAGGCATTCATTTCAAACCCCCTGTCTTTCTTGTCTGACTCCTTTTCTTAGATATTTTCTTTTTCTTAATTTCGTTGTCATCGACCTATTTACTTTATAGTCTTTAAATAGTTACTATATTTTAAGAAATGGGCAAACCTCTAGAAAGCTTCTCACTTTGTAATCATCAATTATATGTAATTTTTTTAATTTTATAAAGATACTATTTCCGTAACTTGAACTCGTGACTTTTTAGTCAAAAATAAGATTCTAAATAATTTATAATTTGGTGTTATTTTTATGTATATAACACGTAAACTTTCTCAATAATTTGACTCATTTTTAAAATATTTCTTATTTTAATATTTAAAAAATATTATATTTTATAATTGTAACATGATAAAAAAAAGTTGAAAAAATTTTAGTAAAAAATATGTACTATTTAATAAAATATAAATACCTTTTTTCAATATTATTAAACTATATACAATATTTTAACAAAAGTGATGAAAAGTCAAAAGACCTTAAGCTTTTCATTGGGTATTAAATAACCCCCAAAAGCGACACTTTATCCTAATAAGGCCCTTAAGTTAGATCACAGGACCTTTTTAATTTCAGATTAAAAATTTGTAATGATTAAACTTTAAAATAAAATTGCAAAGAGAAAGAAGAGCTTTGTTCTTAACGATAATATTCGTGATCCGATTTCTTTTATTTGATTATAGACTTTGGTTAAGACTTAAATAAGCTTAAAACGTTAGACATTTCTTAGAATAAATGTCAACTTTATTATGATCTAACTCGCATTAAAAAAAATTGAAGCTTCAATTTAAATTTATGTTTTATCTCTTAATTTTAAAAAAAGTAAGGATGACAAATGTGATTCGACCCGCCTAACCCAATTTTGGCCTAAGTTGACTAGGTCATAGGCTGAGATTGGTTGACTCGATCGAATCACAAGTCGGGACGGGAACGTAAAAAATGATGTCATTTTTTTAATTTTTTTTAAAAAACATAAAGTCGAGCCGATCAAGCCACGAGTAGACTAGCTCATGAGTCGGCCCAGGTCGGGCCAGGAGCATCCCGAGTCTAGCCCGATTCGTTGTCATCCCTATAAAAAAAAGTGAGCTATATATTTGTTTTTAAATAATTTCTCACTAATTTAAATATTTGTGCTTACAAAAATTGGATTATGAAAATTGCAAATTTATAACTTTTATCAAACTTTTGTACACTTGTATTTCGCTTTAAGCATACCTTTTTTTAAATATAATTGCAATATCAATCACACACAAAGTTTTAAAAATTATTTTTAAACATACACTTCCTAAATTTTGAAATGAGGATTAGCATTATGTTATAGAGAATATTTAACATGGGAGAAAATTCAAGAAAATGTTTTAATAAAAGAAATGGGTCAATTGAAGTTAAATGAACTTATTTATAATAAAGAATTTGTTAAAATATTACAAATAAAATTATAATAAAAAAGAAAAGTTTGATAATTCAATAAACTTTTTATAAAATTATGAAATTTCTCCTACGAAAAAAAAGCTATCATATTTATTAATAAACCTTTCATATCTAGAAAAATTAGCTATTATTTTATATGAAAGGAATTTTAATAACCTTTAATTAAAGTTGGCAAAATAATAATTTTAATTAAAATTAATTAAATTTGATTAATTTAAATTTTTTTCTTTTAACTATAATTGTCCTGAAGGCAATTTATCCTGTCTTTTTTCAGATTATGTTTGTATTGAGTTTTGAGGGAATTTCAAGCACGCTAAGTTGAGTTCAGATGAGCTTGTACGTAATTAGAGATCCCATCATATAATTTTCTGGGATTATAAGACTTATTTTCGTTTATAACTTTGTTATAATTTGATAATGAATGAACATTATTAATTAATACGACACGTCTTGTCCTCTGACACGGATCAGAGTTGAAAAGGCCTTCCACGCGGCGACGACTTCGTGGTCTTACGCTTGCGAAAACATACGGACGCCCCACTTGAACAATGCTCTACTCATTAAGGAGGATCACATGGTCGGTAAAATATAAAAAAATTATTATGACATTTGAAAATACTTGTGATATTTAAAATATTAAATATGATTTTTTATTAAATTATTTATGAATTACTAAAATTATTATAAGATAATCATATAAATTTATTTAATAATTAATCCTATAATAGTTTATCTTAACATAATTTGATAAAAATTAAATAAATTTTTTTAATATTATAGGTCAATTTAGAAATAGTCTCTTTATTAGTTAGGGTCAAAATTGTGTACTATTAGACATCCGCAGATTTTGCATCTCAGTGAAATTTCTACTGAGTGTTGTTATTGTTGTCGTATAATTGAGAACATTTTAAAAATGAATACAGTCTTTTAAAAAATCCGTTTCTTTTAACCAAAAACATATATAATAAATAAAGAGTAATTCCCATCATCAAATAAAGTTTTTGAAAAAACTTCCTAATCTAATTAATTGAGATATTAGATACGTAATCATATTTACTTATTTGTCAATGACATATTTCAATTAGATAAAAATTAGAAATTTTATGTTAATATATACTATATACAAATTAATTAAACATTCTCAATTTAATGTTGCAAATTTATCTCATCTTTATATTGGATAAAGCGAATATTATTTCTTACGATTTTTAATTTTATCAAATATATTCATCTTTAATTTTTAAGCAGCATTTATACTATTTACTAATATCCATTAATATTGCTTCCATCATATCATATTAGTAGGTTTGACAATAGATTGAATTGAGCTTGGTCTCACCTTAACCTAAGTTCGTCTTGAAATTTGTTTTCAGGCTTGAACATAACTTGATCAATCTTGAGCTGCAATGTTTGATTAAATATATTTTTAGTTTTTAAAATTGTAAACAAACTTGTTTTACTTTAAAGTTAAAATTTTTTTAATTGGACTTTCCAAATTCAAACGAACTTGAGTCAAGTCTAATTAAAATATATATTTTTTAATTTTTAAAATTGAAATCGAAATCGTTTCAGTAAAAAATTTTGAGCTTTAAATTAAATCGAACTAAGCAACTCAAACTTGAGCTTAGCTTAAAATATGAAGAAAAAAAAAATTGTGTTTCACTCCAAATTTAACTAACTTGTACCATCCTTGTTGACTTTAGACCAAGCTTAGTTAGACTTGTCAAGTCTACATATGGAACAATTTTTAGAGACACTTGGTGATTTTTTTATTCAAACAGGGAAAACTAGTTTTTTATCACAAGAACGACAACAATAACACGGACCCAATACTTGTTTCTTACAACCAGAGCAAGTAACTGAATCTTGATCGTCCATTTCTGCAAGTTTCAACGGATGCTTGTGTATGAAATGATCCAGCTCCAGCTCCTGCTCGGCGGCATCATCGCTGTACTCCTCCATAGCTCCTCCCACTGCAATACTTCCTTTCTTTTTCTCTTCTGATTCCGATGTGAAACGACTTTTCTTGTTTAGTGCATGAAATTTCTTTCGACGTTACGTTTGTTAATATCAGTAGGCTTGGGAACGGGTCGGACCAAGCTTGATCTTATTTGCAAATGAGACCGATAGTGTTTTTTTTTTATAAAACTACGAAATTTCCACTACAAAGAAAATAAGATATCATATTTATTAATTATAAAAAAATAGCTATAATATTTATTTATTCATTTGTAATCCTTCTAATAAATGGGAACACGAGCGACACGCGGCGACGACTTCGTGATCTTGACTCCTGTGCTTGCAAAAATATACGGACCCGCCACTTGAATAATGCTCGACTCTTTAAGGATGATCACATATTCACATGGTCACCCTCCTTGTTTCATTTAAAAAGTACGGTAAAATATATTTTTTAATTTGAAAATACTGGTGATATTTAAGATATAAAAAATGACTATTTATTAAAATTTAATTCATTTATTTTATTACAATGTACTACTAAAATTATGATTGAATAATGGTACAAATTTATTTAATAATTAGTTGAATAATAATTTACATTAAATAATTTGATAAAAATTAATAATTTTTTAATATCTTTGACATTACAAGATATCTTATATAGTTTATAATAATTGAGAAATTAAAAAAACAATTTCAAAAAGATCTATCTCTTTTAACTAAAAATATATATAATAAATATAGAGTTATTCCCATCATTAAACAAAGTTTTTGAAAAAAACTTCCTAATCTAATTAATTTAGATATTAGATAGGTAACTATAGCTACTTTATGTATGATGACACAGTCCAATCAGATAAAAACTAGACATTTTAAGTTGATATAAATTATATATAAATTAATTAAACATTCTTAATTCAATAGTGCAAGTTTATCTTATCTTTATATTGGATAAAGGGCATATTAGTTCAAATATTGTGATTTGTGGATTTTTACCAAATATATTTTATTTTAATTTTTTAAGCAACATTATTACCGTTTACTAATATCCATTAGTATTGCTTCTGTCATATCATATCGGTTTTTAGGCTCGTGTTAAGAATACCAAATCTGATTAAATATATTTATAGATTTTTAAATTGAAATGATATTGTTTTATTTAAAAATTAAAAAATATATTTTTCAAAGTTGAGTTCGACGATTAAATATATTTTTTATTTTTAAAATTAAAAACGATATTGTTTCATTGAAAAATTTGAACTTCATATTGAATCAGATTGAATAATCAAAGCTTGAGTCTAACTTAAAATATTTTTTTAATCTAAATTCGACTCAAAATTTGATCAACTTGGATCTGATTCGTTGACATTAGTCTGAGCGATTATAACTTTTGTCAAACCTATATCAGACTTTTGTAGAATGGGTTGAGGATTTTTTATTCAAAAAGGGAAAACTAGCATTTAATCTTATATTCCTTTTTATCTTTGAGCTAGAGATTCAAGAAAACTTATTCTCTTTCAATCTTCATTAAAAAAAAAAGGGATATTTCATTGATTTAGGAACTTCAAATTTTCAAAGCGAAAGCTTAATGCAATATGTAATTCTTACATAGGTTGAAGTTATCCATTGAAAAGAGCAAGTGTTTTCATAATAAATCTAATCTAAAACCTCTTGAAGATACAATTCACTCAACCATTAATTATTGAATTATATTTTCTTCTCACCCCGACTTTTCTCTATGTTCCTAAACATCTCCTTTTTATCTGTTCACCGTGATTCGGTCATGGGGATGTGGATAAATCGAAGTCAGGCCTTTTGCGTTTTATTCTGTTAAGAGTGATTATAAATTTGTGATGTGATTTGTACTAGAAGACTAAAACTAGGCCAATATGAGGTTTACTTAAAAAGTGGAAGTTTATCCTTTAAAAGAAAGGTTGTGGAGTTGGATTTATCCTTTAATGAGCTTAGTTTGAACTTTGAACATCAATTTAAATCATTCAAGCTTTTTATTTAAATATTATTATTTTAATTCATTTAAAACTACTTATTTCAAAATTTAAAGGAATCTTTGTTATTATCTTACTATAATGAAAAGTAATGTTGATGGCTGGGGAAGTAATCCACTAATCCTTATTAAGAGCTTAAACTAAATTTGATTAAATATATTTTTAAAATATAAAAGATGTTTTTTTACTTTTATATTTTAGTTTAGGTTGAATTTAGGTTATTTGAGCCCAAACTTGCTTATGGTACGAAGTCCAATTAACTTAGATTAAGTTGGTTGACTTTAGATCAAAATGAGGTGGGCAACTACCCTAATCCAAATTTGAATGTGACTCAAAATCTGATCAACTTAACTTGGAATGAACTGGTTTACTTTAGGTCGAATTCGACTGAGCAAACCTTATCATCCTTAATTAACTTGTTAAAATTGTATTTAAAACCTAACGGTTACAATAAAATATAGAACAAATTTTAACAATTCGAAGTGTTCAAGTTAAGTCTTAATGTTTTCAAAATATCCAAAACAGATACTAAATGGATGAAAAACTTAACATAATTAACTCTCCGTCAGTTAAATGTCACGTAAATATTGACATGTCGTTTTTTATTTTTAAATAAAATAATGAGTCTATTGCCATATGGTAAGTGAGATCTACTGTTTAAAATATATAAATATAAGTCTTATTGTCTAGTGGAACACATTGTCTAAAATATATAAACAGTGGCCCTTGTTGTCACGTAAATGTGAAACTCACTTTTTTATTACTTTAAACAAATTAATTAGATAGCAGGGCCACTTTTTATTTAAAAAGTATAAAAATAATGTTATGTTAATATTAACATGATATTTAATTACAAAAAATTGACTTCCTCAAACTTTCCATCCAATTGGAGTTTGTTATAAATGTTTTGAAAATATTAGGGTTTAATTTGAATTCTTTAAAACATTAAGATTCAAGTCTATGTTATAAATGTCAAAAAGCCCTTTTGACTTAAACTAAACTAATATTCTGCCTCAATTTTCTCCATCCTGGTCGAGCCAAACAAATCTTGCCAACCTTGGCTGGTATATTCTATCTCATTATTTTCCGGATAGAGTAATCGGTTATGAATAGGATGAGAAAACAAACTAAAAGTACATGCCTTGAAAGCCTTAAGGCAAAATTTGGATGATTTATATAATTAAAGGAAAAGTTATGTAAGTAATTTTAATGAAATTAATTATTAAAACAAATTTTAATTAAAAGTCAAACAAAATAATATATCAACAAGTTTAAGGCGTGTTAATAATAAAATTAATGATAAAATTTTATATATTTAAAAATAATATTATTTAATATTAAAAATAAAGATTTATATATACTTAATATAACCCTTAAAAATTAGAATATTCAAAATAATCTATTATAAAATAAAATTTTCATATTAACTTCATGTGTAAAATGTTTATTGAATCATCAAATGTTAAAATAAGTGGCAATGCCCTCAAATAATTATTATTTACTTTTACATTTATCCTTAATTGTTTAAGGAGTTGAGTTTCAAGTTTTTTTCCTTTTCTTATATTAGAAAGTCACATATACATTAAGAAATAATTAATATTTTGTTAACACTAAGCCAATCTAGCTCTTTATACCGTACACGTGCACAGTTCATATATAATGAATTGCCAATTGAGAAAATATTAATTATATTATCATCTTTTCTGCTTTAAATTATTTAAAATTCAAATTTTCTATGGGGTTTATAAAAGTTATTAATAATTATTTAGAAAAATGAAAAAGGTTAATTACACTAAAATTTGTTATAGTTTATTAATTTCTATTGCTATTTTTTATATTTTAGAAATTGTTATTGACCTCTTTATATTATTATTATTTAAATATTATATAAGTTATTTTTATCATAATTTATTATTTTTTATTTATAACTCCAGACATTATATTGGGATTATTAGTTATTTTAATTAAAAATAAATAAAAAATTAACATAAGATAAAAAGGATGACATACCCATACAAATTAACTTAGCCGTTTGTTTGATCTGATAGATAAAACTCAAAAACTAAAGAATCACTCTCTTTTTATATTTTATTTTTAATGTATTGTTTATTTAAATTTTATTTAATAAAATACAAATATATATTAAAAAATTTATTATTTGTCAAAGTCAAATTAAATATGGATCTAAAAATTTTAAATTTTTTTAGTTAGTGTCTAAGTTATATATAAATCTAATTATGTAATGGGTAAACAATATTATAGAAATAAGTAATAATGTTGAATAATATAGAAGATAAAGTACAAAAAAAAAAAGAAAATCATACCACGTAATGTTTCACTGTATGGGCCAATAATAAATGAACAGGTTTGACTTAAGGTCAAAGTCTACTAAGACTTTTATTTCGGTTGACCGGAAACGGTTCAACCTCGGAAACACAAGGTCCCGCGAAACATTCTACAGATCCCCACATCAACCTAGGCAACCTTGGTTATATAATGAGGTTGGATATTTCTCTCTCTTTACTGCGAAGACATAACAGGACAAACCAAAACGACCGAACCAGCTTTCCCGGGTCATGTCATTCGGATCTAACCTGATCCGACGTCTTATACAGTAGTTTTTCCCTCCTTGTGAGCCGAATCCTTAACAGGGATGACTCGTCGGTGCTCTCATTGCGGCAACAACGGGCACAACACTCGGACATGTCCGAACCGCGGCGTCAAGATTTTTGGGGTCCGATTAACAGATGTATCGATCCGGAAGAGTGCTAGCATGGGAAACTTGAGCCATTATTCGGGTTCGTCGAGTCACGGTGGGGTCAACGCGTCCGTAGGGTCTCCCGGAGAGACCCCTGATCAGGAGTCGACGGCCGCCGGCTGCGACGGTTACGCTTCTGAGGATTTCGTTCCTGGGTCCTCTTCTACCGGCGAGCGAAAGAAAGGTTCGATAATTTTATCTAACTCTGGCTTTTGAGAAGTGTTCGCCTGTAACACCCTCTTTCGGCGGCTCGCCGCCGCGACCTGCCACCCGGGCCCGGGCACGGAAACGTGCGCGGGCCCCGGCATGGCCGAAAGCGCGTTCGACGCCTTATGCACTCCGAACAAAGGAGAGTGCGATGAGCGACCACAAGACCACCGATCTCGAGCCCGCGGGCAAGCAGGACGACGGTGGCCACGAGGAAACCGGGCTGCAGCCGCTGGCGCAGGAAGGCGCGCAGCTGAAGCAGAAGATCACGGAAAGCAAGGGCGCCGACCAGGGCCGCACCTTCGATCCCGGCGCGTCCATGCTGGGCACCGACAACGAGGCCGGCGCGCCGCCGGACGCCGACGGGATGGCCGAGGCCCGCAAGGCACCGCCGCCGCGCTGACGAGGACCCTGCCCGGCACGATCGAATGCCGGGTTGATCATGCCGGGGTGCATTGTAGGCTTCGGGCAGGAACGTCCGAGGCCCAACGATGCCCCCAGCCACCCCCTTCCTCCAGGCGCGCGACCACCTCCTGGCGCACGCCACGGACGTCGAGGCCGCCCGCCGGACCTTTCGATGGCCGGCGCTCGACCAGTTCAACTGGGCCCTCGACCACTTCGACCACCTGCCGGACGAGGTCGTGGGCCTGCGCATCCTCGGTCCCGGTGATGCCGACGAGAGCGTGACCTTCGGCGAGCTGCGCCGGCGGTCCAACCAGGTCGCGAACGGGCTGCGCGCGATGGGCGTGCGGCGCGGCGACCGCGTGCTGGTCCTGCTCGGCAACGTCCGGCCGCTGTGGGAGGTGATGCTCGCGACGATGAAGCTCGGTGCCGTGGTGATCCCGGCGACGACGATGCTGACCGAGGACGACCTGCGCGACCGCGTCGGCCGCGGCGCCGTGCGGCACGTGGTCGCCGAGGCCGGCCTGACGTCGCGGCTGGACCCGCTGGTGGGCGGGCTGACCCGGATCAGCGTGGGCGGCGCGGCGCCGGGCTGGACGGACTACGAGTCGGTCGGCGGCGCGGACGCCTTCGAGGCGGAAGGAGAAACGCGGGCGACCGATCCCCTGCTGCTCTACTTCACCTCCGGCACCACCTCGAAGCCGAAGCTGGTGCTGCACAGCCACCAGTCCTACCCGGTGGGCCACCTGTCGACGATGTACTGGATCGGCGTGCGCCCCGGCGACGTGCACCTGAACATCTCGTCGCCGGGCTGGGCCAAGCATGCCTGGTCGTCCTTCTTCGCACCGTGGAACGCCGGGGCGACGATCCTGGTGCTGAACGGCGGGCGATTCGACGCGAAGGAGTTGCTCGGCGTGCTCGCCGGGTGCGGCGTGACGACGTTCTGCGCCCCGCCCACGGTGTGGCGGATGCTGGTGCAGGAGGACCTGCGGTCGTTCCCGGTGGCGCTGCGCGAGGCGGTGGCGGCCGGCGAGCCGCTGAACCCGGAGGTGATCGCGCAGGTGGAGCAGGCCTGGGGCGTGGTGATCCGGGACGGCTACGGGCAAACGGAAACGACGCTGCAGATCGCCAACCCGCCGGGGCGGACGGTGACGCCGGGCGCGATGGGGGTGGCATTGCCGGGCTACGAGGTCGTGCTGCTGGACCCGGACGGGGCGGAAGCGGCGGAAGGCGAGATCGCGCTGCGCCTGGGCGCCGCGCGGCCGGTGGGGCTGATGGACGGCTACCTGCG
>JAOQMM010000001.1:16943060-16954637 GCA_027563515.1 Erythroxylum platyclados
AAAGGTTTTCTTAGATAATATTTTGTTGATGTCGCTAATGAATAAAAGTACTGATAATGAAGGATTTATGCGATTCTTTGCTTTTGTTAACATAATTTTTTGACTTTTATGACAATAAATTTATTTGATGTTCAAAAATCATGTACCAAAGAAAATATTACGTCAATCCCTCTAATATCAATTTTATGCTATTTTATTAATTGTATCAATCCAAAATAAAAATTCTAAAAAATTATGAAACTTTTTAGTTTATTATCCTAAAATGATATCAATATCAGAAATAAAACTTTTTTTTATATATCTTATTTTAGAATAACATATCATATTTCAAATAAAAAGAATACCATGTTTTTTTATTAGACTATTAAAAAAAGGATAGGCAATTCTAAAGTAACCAACTTTTTAAATTTTTTTAATTCAATGTCTAAGTTTTTAAATTTTTGGATTGAGTAAACAATTTTTTAAAACTTTAATAATTTAATTTAAAATGATAGTTTTATTAATAATTTACGCTTAACCCAATGGGAATGCTTCCATACGAATATGGGGTTTTTGGTATTTTAGGTCATTCAAATTGAGTTATAGGTTATGATTAGTTGGTTAATTTTTTTTTTACATAAACACCTATATGACAACAAAAATGTTGTTAATTAAATTATTAACAAAATTAATATTTTAAATTAGAGTATTAAAAAAATTAACCATTCAATTAAAAATTTTAAAATTTAGATACTAAATTAAAAAATTAAAAAAATTAAAGCAATTCAAAATTGATGGTCCCCAAAAGAAAAAGATTGATTGATACTTGAGGCCAATCATATCGTGTCTTAAGTCTTAAATTGATGGGTCCTATCTATAGCCAGCAGTCAACCGCTGTTTTCCAGCCTCATGTGTGCCACGTTTCGATGAATTAGAGGCATATGCAATAATCATCATACATCATAATCATGCGTCCTAGATATCTACATATGTGTAGCGAACTGACAAAAATCTGTTTTCGAGGGTTCTTGAAACTGGCTGGCGAACTTTGGAGGTCTTGTATTTCACTTTCATCTCCGTAATTTACAATGACATTTCAATAAACGCTTCTATTGAGGGGAACACATCCTCTCCTCTGTTACTTTTAATTAATAAAAATTATTTTTTTTGATAGATTTAAAGGAAAAAAGTTTTCAAAAATAGTAAAATATAATAAATAAATACATAAATAAATAACTGCATAAAAATATATAAATATAAATATAAAAACCAAAATTAAGACAAAATTAAAATTAATAAATAATAACAATAAAGATAAAAGTAAATAAACTAATAAATAAATGAAGTAAAATAAAAATTACGTGAATTAAATACGTAAAGTACATTACTTTAAATATATAATTTATGAATTATTATGTATTTTTTAAATTTTATTTACATAATAGCATTTATTTAAATGTTTAATTTTCATAAAACTCTTGAATCGTCTATTTTTTATTTAGTTTTTAATTTTTTGATTCGATTTACTTCAATAACTTTTGTTATTAAAATTGATTAATTTTTATTAATTAATAAGTATTTATAAACTAAAATTAATTAATTAATTTTTTAATAATATCTTTTTTAATTAAATTTTAAATTTTTTGAGAAGTAAAGACAATTTTTCAATCATATTTTAAATTCTTTAATTTTGTTCAATTTTTAGCTGATTTTATAATAATCTATTGAACTTTTTAAACCTTAAAACTCTTGTCTTACTAGTTTAACTTCCATATTTTTAAAACATTGCTAAAAACTTGAAATTTTATGTTCAAGTCAATTTGTAATAAAGATAATGCTAAATTTGTAAGTTAAAAAAAAACACGTTCTTTTTAATTATAAAAATGCAGGACATAAATAATTGTGCTCTGGATAATACTGAATAGGTTAAATAAACATGTTCAACATGTTACTCTTCTCATGACCTTACGTAAAGGAATAAAATTCTCTTAAAATTAAAATTAAAAATCTTTTATTAATTTTGAGTATAATTTTAATTTGGTTTTAAATCGCTAATAGATATTTAATTTAAGGATTAATTACTAAAAAGTTTAAATTTTTGTGAATTTCTCAATTATAGCCTGAACTTTAAAAAATAGCAATAAAATATTTAAAAAATTTCAATTCTAACCCGAATTTCAAAAAGTAGCAATAAAATATTCAAATATTCAATTTTTTTCAATTATAGCCCTACGTTAGTATTTCCGTAAAATTTGCTGATGTAACTTGCTACGTGTTTTAGAAACCTTAACTATTAATACTCGTCAGCCAAAATTATTACAATAAATGAAGATTAATGAAACGACGTTGTTTAATCATGTAATTAAAATGACATCTTTGTTTTAAAATGACCTAAATCAAATTACACAGTCTCGACAACCTTACGCTCTGATTTCAATATTTCTCTTCATTTTCAGTTTGTTCTCTCGATGTCCTCATCTCTTGATTTTCAGATCACGTAACCCCAACGCCTCACACTAAGGGCATCAGAAGAACGAATTAAAAACGAAGAACTTACTGGTATAATATACTGTAATGTAAGAGCAGTTTGGGGAGTCAGAAGAACAAACATAAAATAAAGGGCTGAGAGAGAACAGCAGATAATGTCGGGCTAGAATTGAAAAAATTGAAAGTTTGAGCATTTTATTGCCACTTTTTGAAGTTTGGGCTAGAATTGAAAAAATTGAAAGTTTGAACATTTTATTGTTACTTTTTAAAAGTCGAACTATAATTGAAAAATTGACAAAAATTTGAGCTTTTTTTTATAATTAACCTTTAATTTAACTAAGATTTGATCGAGTGGAGAGTTGGTATTTTTACTTTTGGATTTATATTTAAATCTTTTTATTTCTTCATCAAACATCATCGTAAATAATTATTCCCAACTTAATTTGTTGATAAAAATAAGAAATCAAATTTTCAAAAATGGAAATGCAATGTTAGTGTTGAATGGAGCATGACTTTGAAGTGTCTTGCTTAATCCCCCTGACAGGTTTTATTAATGTTTTAAAAACTGAACTGAAAATTAAACTGTAAGATAATAGGTTTAAGATTTAAAAAGTTTAATTGGTATTATATCGTCATAAAACCGGTTAAAGATTACATAAAATTTAAAAATTTTAAATATGATCAAAAGAAATTGTCTTAACCTATCGAAGAATTTGAAGTTTAATTGAAAAAAAATATTGGTAAATAAAAATTAATTGATTTTTTTATTTATAAAAATTTATCAAATTATAAAAATTGATCGATTTTTAACAACAAGAGTTATTAAAGTAAATCAAACAGAAAAGTTAAAAATTGAAACAAAAATTTAGACGATTCAAAGTTTTTATGATTGAATCGACCAAACTGCTTAAATTTTTTAATCGTTGGATTTTATATTAAAGAGATGGTCACTGCCATTTCTAATTTGATTTTGGTGTAACTAATATACATCATTTATGCCATCATACAAACAAGAAAAAAATATATATAATTGATTTATATTTTTCTCACAAATTGCAATTTTTATTAAAATAATATTAACTATTTATCAAAAATAATAGTATAAAAAGATTTTAATAACTATGAAAATACAAAAAAATTATTAAACTTGAAATTTTACTTTTAATAAGAAATTTAACTTAGATAGAGTATGTACAAATACAATTCGATATATTTTTAACGTTTTTTCTTTTGCATATTCATTTATCACATAAATAAATGAATGAATCTTAGTTATTATATATATATAAAAAACTCAAACATCGTTAAGGATGGCAATGGATCAGCCTATGAGCCTAGATTCATTTGTTTTCAATAGGTCGACCCATAGGTCAGGTTCACACCCAGATCAACTCGAGTTCTAAGGCAGCCTAAACCTATGCTCAACTAAAAAAAAAGTTATTTTATACTTTTAATTTTAAAAAAATTATTTTAAAAAATTGGTGAGATTGGGTTATGAGCTAAACCTTTGTCATCACTAAACATCGTAGAATTTAAAGGAGTTTACTCAATATTTATTTTAATAATAAGAAAATTCACGGTATTCATTTTTTGGATACGTATTGAATAAATTTTTTAAAATTATATAATAATTCGTAAATCACATATTTTAAATAAAATAAATTAAAATTAAATAATATAATTAAATATAAATTTTATGCCATCTATAGGGTTGGTGCAAATGATTTAAAAGAATGCCAAGGAAGGTTAGATACAAACATGGATTGTAGACGTGTTCGAGAGACTGAACCTGCACGGTCACGTTTTTCTTTTGCTTATATATGTACGTGGAAACTTCCAAGAAGCAATGGGGTATAAGCTAACGAAGAGGTACCATGCTTAGGGCTTGACCACGTACCTTCTTCTTGTACTTTGGGACATGAACTGATGAACAAGAAAGCCCACACACAATGATCAATGATTTGGTTTATAAATTTGTCGGTACAATTTTTTAGTTTAATTTTTAAAAAATAACAAATTTTACTAATTAAATTTTAAAAATAATATTAAAATACTTTAATGTTTATTTTTAATAAAATAGACTGACATTATTTTTTTTTTAACATTGATGACATGACATACTATGACCCTGTTTAGTAATCAGTTGATTCCATTAGCTATTAGCTGATTCTATGAGCAGTTAGCTAACAGTTAATTATATTAGCTGATTTGACCAGCAGATAATATTAGTTGTTTATTAAAGATGTTTGGTAAAATTAGTTGTTTAGTATTAGCTGTTTAAGTGTAAAATGACTTATGAGAGCATGACGTAAAAAAAAGAATTTATAAGACCATGAGATATTTAATTTTACAAAAACTCTAATAAAAAACATAAAATTTTCTTAAAATTTTGTCACCATAGCATTTTTTGTATTTTGTAACCAGAAAACTTATTTCATTAGTAAAAAAAAATTCCCAACTTTTGTAAATAAAAAAAAGTTACTTCATTGTAAAAAAATTTATCACTGTAGAATACATCCATGATTTTTAGTTTGAATTATCCATAATATCACTATAACATAATTAGCATAATTCAAAAATTATGAAAGAATGATATAATTAATTTTTTACCTATTAATTTTTGGCTAATCGTAAAAAAAGCTCCTTTTATGGAGCTTTTAGAAATCAACTTATTGGGGCTAAATAAGCTAACCAATAAGTCATTCACTAAACGCATCAATAGCTTTTTAAGATGGTCAAAATACTAATTTTTAGTCAAGAAGCTAAAAAATAACTTATCAATTGTTTGCCATACACCTCTTATGTCAAATTGTTATTTTTGTCACGTAAATATTACCTAAAATAGCGCGGAATTTATTATTTAATAAAATAAGATTTTTATTACTTTTAACATATTTTATTTTATTAAATAACCAATTTCATACATAGTACCATTATCTTACCTCATAGCCACGTAACGTAGTATGTCACGTCACTAACATTAAAAGAAAATTTAAAGTTGGATTATTTTGTAAAAGATAAATGTTAACGCAATTTTTTAAATTTTGAGTTAGTATTGCAAAATGGAGTACAAATCAAAATAAAGCCTATATTAAAGAAAAAGTCCAAATATTTATTTATATTAAATTATGTTATGATAAGATGTCTAACTATATATTTTATAGTGTTACAGAATAAAATTAAGATATATATTAAAATAATTAATCTTTAGAAAAAGACACCTTAAATGGAAAATCATTACGTTGGTACGTACTGGCTAATACGGCCGAAGCCATTGCTCCTTGGGTTTCGTTTCCTCCCATCCAAATCATCAAGTACTATTAACTTGGAATTTGTTTACCGTCTACTACTTATATTTTTCGTTCCTTTTATAGTTACAAAACTTATGATGAAATAAGCTTCTAAAAAATGTCTTACCCAAGCATAACTCTTAAGTAAATACAACGAAATTAACAAAAAAGAAACTAAGCCAACCTCGTACATTGAATTATTATACATCCACATGGTCACAAACTAACCAAAATTGTACGCCTTCGTATTCTGTAGTCAGGCCCCATTGCTTTAATCACCTTTCCCTTTATATCTTCACTCTGTTGTATTCACCGGCTAGGACCATAATAAACATTACATTTTCTGTCTCAAGCTCTACTTCCCACAAGAATTCTATCCAATGGAAACATCATCAGATACTGATCGTGAAGCTCGAATCAGTACCTGGAATTTCCATTCCTCTTGTTCACACCATCAAAAATCTTCCAAGTGCTCTAAGCGAAGCCAAGAAGCGACAGGGGATGGTGATGGTGATGATCAATGTGTCAAGAAGGTCAGGAGCAGTGGAAATGGAAGCAAGCACCCAACTTACCGTGGAGTGAGAATGCGTCATTGGGGAAAATGGGTGTCGGAGATCAGAGAACCGAAGAAGAAATCAAGAATTTGGTTAGGTACTTTCTCAACTCCAGAAATGGCTGCTCGAGCACATGATGTTGCAGCTCGGATGATTAAGGGAAGCTCAGCTTGCCTCAACTTTCCGGAACTAGTCCACGAACTTCCCCAGCCGGCCACCGCCTCTCCCAAAGACATTCAGGCTGCTGCAGCCCTCGCCGCGTCCTTGGACCTTAAAAAAGTTCACGTTGAAGATGGATCAGAGCAGGCAGTTCCTCGATCGCCTGACAGTACTTTGACATCGGTCGACACTCGGGATTCACCGACAAGGGACGACGACGACATGTTCATGGACTTGCCGGACCTTTTCTCGGACATATGTAATAGGTTCGATGAGCTCAGTTACTTGTCTCCGTGGCAGGTGGATGTAGCTGAGACTGAAACTTGTGATACTGGTTTGAGTTGGTATCATCATCAGGAACCTTCTTTATGGGAGTACTGATAAAAATTTATCAGCATCATCGACCATTCCTCAAAATCCAACCCTTTTTTCAGTTTTTGTTTCACTCCAAATCTCTACAAGCACTCGATTCGATCATCAGATAATATCCAATCTGGGATTCACAGGCTTTTGAAGTTCATGAAATTTCATGAAATTGACAAGCTGTGCTTTCCTTGTCCATGGTCGGTCCAGAATTCAACTGCTTAAGGTAACAATAAGTTGAGGGTTTGCCATCTTTAACGAATCATAATAAGGTGCACGTAATAATCTGTCGATTACGTGTTTCGAATAAACCCCTCCTTATCTAAGCAAATCTTTGTATAAAAATAAATGTCAAAAGTCGCATGTAGACGAGTGAGTGAGTTCAACGTATAGCTAGAAAATCTTGATCATATCTACTGTTTATTTGCTATATGTTCTGTTTCCTTGAAGGGTTTCTTGTTTTGCTGCATTATTTTAATTTAAAATCTTTCTGTGTGACCAAAATTGCATAACATGCTAATCATGGTTTGGAATCTCCTGTTTTCTTACTTTGTTTTACTTCATACATATAAAAGAAAGTTATCCATATTGTCCAAAAAGATATCAAAGCTAAACAAATAAAGAAGCATCTAAGTGGAACACCTTTCCTTCTTCTTCTTCTTCCTAATTAAATAAAATATTTCTATAAAAAAAAAAGAAAAATGTTCTTCCTGCTGAGTTTCTTTTGCTACTACGTAAAATAAAAGGGAAAGGAAGAGGACCATTTGAAGCGTCGAGGACGACTTTGAATGGACTTGTGATCATTTCAAAGAGTTTTAAGGTTAAGAATGAATTTGCAATCTCTATCCCTTTCATCATTCCCTTTCTTCAGTGTCCATACCCATTTAACTTTGGCTAATCTAAAGAATCATTAGTCATCACCATCATAGTGGAGTTACTGCTAATGAACCCTTAATTGGAGAGGAAAAAGTATAATTAAGTCAGCATTATAGTCTATATTAGATTGATGAGAAGCAGAAAGTGGAAGAGACTGTGAGGAATTTGTAGCAATTTAAAGGGCATAATGCATAAAGCGGCCTTCGACAAATATCTAAAGCATGGACCACGTAAGGTGCCACATAAATAAATACTCTAGGCCAATATCGCTTTCAACTCTGATATTGACCGAAATGCACAATATTACAATAATAAATAAACAAACGGACAAAACGCATCAAACAGGTGTTGGTGAAAAGGATAATTGCAAGTCGCAGAGTTTGTGTTCCGTTACTTCGAACAGAATTAATTTAAGGGAGTCAATTGCATAGCCTTAAAAATGTAGAGTCAGTTGAAATTTTAAGTTATTACTAAAAATGAGGGAATGAATATAATATAATTAATAATAATAGGTTCAAACATCTCTACAATTATACTAATAAATTTAAGATATAAGTGAAATTCAAAAAATATGTTTAATCTACAATTCTAATCTTGATTTTAAGGACTTAAAATAATTCTCAATTAGCATCGGGATAAATTTAAGAAATAATAATTTTAATTTTTAATAATAAAATTTACAATCATTATTTTTTAGATATACATCAAATAAAATATCAAATGTATATAATAACTTATAAAACCCATGCTTCTAATAAATCTTTTAATGAATTAATAATTTAATATTAAATAATAAATATTATCCCACACATTTATAATATAACGTCTCTCTATTTCGGTGTATCATCTTTTAAATTATTAAGATAATAAATAATAATATCTGTCTTATCAAAAATTTTTAGTTGTTAAGTACGTCTTTATCATCGTTCTTAATCGATCAAATTAAGGGCGATAATCAATCAAAATAAGTTAAATCTAATTCAATTTTTATAATACGACTCAAATTTATTTGAACCATCTAAAATAATATTATTTTATAGTAAAAAGGTCATTTGAACTAAAGTTTGAAATAATCTCTTAAATTTAAATCTTATTTAGCCCTTAATTATGTTAATTTTAGATAGAATCGAAATGAGTGAAATGAAATCCTTTTTGACATGACTAAATAAAAATCACTTATTCTCCCGGAAATCTAATTTTGCTCCTTGAAAAGTAGCTAGAAATCATAAAATTAAGGTGAGAGCGAGAGCACGACTTTCGAGTCATCCAATAGCTATAAACTGATGTGACTAAATTAAGAGATGTAAATCCTGGATGGGACTTAAAACTACCTAATTGTCTCTTCCTGCCTCTATCAGGAACCATAAGGAGTTAAGGACAGTTTATACTTCCATCTTTTCATATTATTAAGCACTGAAATTTAATGTTCAACTTCATTTGATAAATAACGGCATAAGAAAGATTTTTTAAAAAGTTGTAAAAAATATCAAAATACGTGTTCATATCAAAATTCATAATTTTTTGAGACGTGATTTTTTTCCTTTTTTTTAATTTGATTTATTTTAGTAATTTTAATTGTTAAAATTTAATCAATTAATTAATTAATATTTATAAATTAATAAATTCTTTAATTGATAAAGGCAATCTCTTTTAATCATATTTCAAATTCTTTACTTTTATTTAATTTTTATTTCATTTTATAACGGTCTAATACTCTTTGAATTTTTTAAATTTTAAATCCTTTCTCTTTTCGATTTAACTTTCGGTTCGATTTTTAAAACATCGAAAAATATAGAATTAAGAAACCGAATAATGAACTAATCTTGGATTAAATACAGAGAACTCGACTCCTTCATCATTACATAATAAGTTTTTTAAAAGCCCATCTTTTAATATATGCATGATAGAAGCTCTCTTCTAATTCTTTCTTCTGTTCATATAGTAATCCTGAGGTCCAAAAAGAGACAAAGACACGAGAAACATGAGGGTCCAGAAGCGAAAGACTTGCAGGGAATACAAGAGAAATGCCAATGGTCATCTTCTTCTACCTTTAGATATGGTAGGTGTTTTACAATCATTGGATACTTGTATGCTTTTGATGCATCTAACTCCACTTTTTACTTTTATCATTGAGAAATGTACAAAAACAATTAGGAAAAGAACAAGACAACCATAGCCTGACCTTTGTCTTCGTCATCACAAGATTGGTTAGATAATTAAAAGAGAACGTTGGGAGTCAATTTCGTCTTCATTATGCTGCTAAAAACCCAAAGAAAAAACAAAAAAAAAAAGACCATTGGTGTCGTGGACCCAATAGTTGATTTATGAATTTATCCCTAATTGCCTCTTGTTATCACTAAAAGTCTAAAAGGAAGTACATCTCAATCATTCATTATTACCCTTAAGCATTAGTCAAATGCTCTCTCATTCCCTGCTTCTCTTCTTCTAATCAATCCTTTGAATATTGTTTGAGTTGTTTAACTTTTAGAGAAATTTAATTTATTTTAATAAATTAATTTAAATATAATCCAAATTTAATAAATTAAATTAAATATCAAAATTAAACTCTAACTCTAGCATCTAAGTGCTATTGCCAACCCTAGAGTTGGTTCTTTTAAATAAGTTGTCTTGGTACTTAGAGACATAATTAATTAGTTGTTTAAAGATGGATGGTAGTAATCATGTTTCTCCAATATCCCTATGCTTTAGCACGTGCTTAATTAGCAATAGCCTATAATTAATCAGAATTATATTAAATTTGCCAAGATTAATTATCAATGGTTAAAACTTCAATCAATTCGACCGATTCAACCATAAAAACTTTAAATTATCCATTTTTTTTGTTCAACTTTTAACTTTTCAGTTCAATTTACTGTAATAACTCTTTTTGTTAGAAATCGACTAATTTATTAATTAATCGGTCAATTTTAGTAAATTAATAAGTTTTATGAACTAAAATAAATCAATTAATTTTTATTTAAGAATCTCTTTCTTCGAAGGGCAATCTCTTTAAATCATATTTCAAATTCTTTAATTTTATTTAACCTTTTGCCTATCTATAACGGTCTAATATCGATTGAATCTTTTAAATCTTAAACCTCTTGTCTTACCGATTTAACTTTCAGTCTAATTTTTAAAACGTTGTAAATTATCACCTAAGATTTATATTAAGCTATGAGATTCAAACGAGATTTTTTGTCTTCATTTTAAGTTTGACATCTTTTTTTTATAATTTAACTTCACAGTTTTTCCTTTTTTGTAATTTTTCTAATTTTCAAGGAAGTTAACCTTTCATCATAAATGAAATGTCACAAGATATGAGATATTGTGACATTTGACTTTTCTTATAATAATGGTTGTATATTATAATGTATGAAAAGTCTATAATCAATATTTTTATGTTTTTGAATATATCTAATCTTAAAATTCGATTTTACACTATATAAAATATTTTCTATAATTTTATATTAGACGTCTATTTTATTTTAGTTCTTTGGTTTCTTTTCTTCTTATACATCATTTATTTTTGTATGCTTATGTTCCTAATTAATGATTATGAATATCTGTATAAATCTTAAGTCATTCAAAATAAAATTATTAACTAAAAGTCAAAATATAAGGGTATCATCTTCATACTGTTTTTATTTTCTTTTTATTTTTTAGAATTAGTGGGTTGTGTTTATTTTTTATATTTCTTTGTCTCCATGTTTTTGTTTTTGTGCCCCGTAGTGTTTATAAAGGGAAGAAGACTCATACCGTGATTAATTAACAACAATTAAACATTTATTCATTTTATAAATCATACCTTCAGTAATTGCTTTTCTAAACATGATTTATAACTTTAAGTTTACTTGAATATTTCTTTTATA
>JAOQMM010000001.1:16954737-16968475 GCA_027563515.1 Erythroxylum platyclados
AAATTACTATTTAGTAAGGTATTATTTTTCAAGAAAAAGGTATTATTCATATTCTATTAATTTTCTTTATTTTTTTATAACTCAAAATGATATAAAGTTAAAATTTTTAAATTTTTATGATGTTGTTTTGAAAATATAAATTAAAAAAATAACAAATGTGTTATATGATAAATAAATAATATTAAGAGATAAATAATAATTAGAAAGTTAAAAAATCAAATGATATATAATCTAATTTTTATTTAGATGAAACCGATATTAAAGGCCACCTTTATAACTCCATAAGACCACGAACAACTAGCTGACATTAGGTGTCTTGTAATTGGTTCGATTTTTCTTTTAAAAAATCATATTATTATTATTATTATTATTAAAATCATCGTATTATAACATAATTATGCAACATATATATATAAAAGTGTGTGTGCCCGCGTGTTAGTGTGTATGTGTGTGTTTGCTCCATGCGTTGCAAGAGTCGAGAAAAATTATTAATTATACGTAATTTTTTCTTATATTAAAAAAAAGACTATTTTTTTATTCAAATATGTGACTTTTTAGTCACAAAAAATAATGTTATCGTTTAGTTCGTTGACTTATTTGTATTTTTACGTGAACCCGTATTTTTACTAATTCAAACCAAATATAAAAGTTTAACACTGCATTAAAGTTAACCTAAATTGATATCCAGCCTTAAGAAAAATGTATAATCTTACAAATTTTACACATACGATGTTTGTTTTTATTGAATGTTGTTATATATATATAATATTTTTATTTGTATAAAAATGTGCATAATTAATTAATATATTGTTTCACTTTTCTTAAAATTCGCAATATTCTCCTAATACAACGGAAAGAAAAGAAAATAAAGGTAAGAAAAAGTTAAAAATCGATCAGAAGAACTTAATAAAAGCTACAAAATCGAAAAGAAAAAAAAGGAGAAAGAAGATTGCATATGATTTACACCCCACTAACGAAAACTTGGAAGCCAAGTTAGAATCGAAATTATACAATTCAGTCTCTGCAGGTTTCTTGCAGAAAAGGCCATGCGGTCCCAACCTCCTATGGAGGAGCTGTCGGACTATAGACCGAGAACAGGGCACGCCATTTCAATAGGCTACAGTGTTATCGCTATTTGAGGTATACATACCACAAAAGTCGTTTTCAATGAAGGAACAATTGGCGGTGTACGGTCTCCACGTGTCTCTAACTTTGCCAGTTAGAGGGTTCACGTTTTAGAACCAATCATTAAAAAGCTTTTATTAAGTTCTTCTTGTCGATTTTAAACTTTTTTTTTTTACCTTTCTTTTCTTTTCTTTCCGCTTAATTAGGAGAATATTGCGAATTTCAAGAAAAGTGAAACAATGTGTTAATTAATGCACGTGTTTAAATATATATATGACAACATTTAATAAAAATAAACATCCTATGCGTAAAATTTGTAAGATTATACATTTTCTTAAGGTTGGATATCAAAGTAGGTTAACTCTAATACCATTTTAAAACTTTTATATTTGTTTTGAATTAGTAAAAATAATGGTCCATATAAAAAGGAAAGCAAGTTTTGGAGTAAGTGGTAAGTTTTTTTTTACCAAAAGATCATAGATTTGAGTCACGAAAGCAATATTTTTTTAAAATATAAAAAGAATTGATTTAATCATAAAAATTTTAAATGTATTAACTTTTTATTTATCTTTAAATTCTTTAATTTAATTTACTTTAATAACTCTTATTATTAAAAATCGATCAATTTATTAATTAAGCAGTTAGTTTATTAAATTAATCAATTTTTATAAATTAAAATAAATCAATTAATTTTTATTTAATGGTTTCTTTTTTAATTAAACTTTAAATTTTTACAGGTAAGAACAATTTCCTACAATTATATTTTAAAATTTTTAATTTTATTCAATATTTAACTAGTTTTATAACGATCTAATACCGATTGAATCTTTTAAACCTTAAACCTCTTATCTTATCGGTTTAAATTCTAGTCTAATTTTTAAAATATTTCTTATAATCATGACTCATTCAAAAAAATGTGTAAAATATTGTGATAATTTTAAGTGAAAAATTTATCAATCTTAAAAGAAAAAAATTGGTAATTGTTAGTAAGGATTACTATTATAAATAATGAAAATAAATACTAACAACAAGTAAATGATGAACACATAGTTGATTTCATGGTAAAATAAGTTAACCTAACTTATAGGCAATGGAGAAGAGGAAGGTATCAGCCATATCACTTCTCATAGGTCTTACTAAATAATAATAGCAGTGCATATGTATCGAATTTTAAAAAATTAATCTGTTTATCAAAATTTAACTCATGACTTAGTACTTTAAAAATTGTAGATTAAAAGTGATTTCCCTCCTTATACATTCACTTTATTTCGGTTAAAGATTTCCATTCTTCACTTAAAATTAAGGAGAGTGATTAACTCCAGTGATTAGCCTAATACAAGTATACGGCAAACTCACTTGTAAGCAATGTTTTCAAAATTAGACTAGAAGTCAAACCGACAAGTTTAGAGGTTTAAAGTTTTAAAGATTCAACTAGTAAAAATTAAATAAAGTTGAAGAATTTAAAAATTGATAGAAAAATATTGTTCTTAATTATCGAAAAATTTAAAGTTTAATTGAAAATAAAGGCTATTAAATGAAAATTAATTAGTTTACTTTAGTTTATAAAATCTAATTAATTTACAAAAATTGTTTGACTAATTAATAAATTGATTAATTTTTAACAACAAAAATTATTAAAATAAATTAAACCTAACTAAAAAATTGGATGGTTAAAGATTTTTACGGTTAAACTAATCAAACTGGTTTGATTTTTAGAACATTTATTGTAAGTAAGAATGTAAAAATTTATAAATAAGTTACCTCATGTTAAAAAGAGATATAAAATAAAAATAATCTATCTATCAAATGGATATGTAATCTAATATTTCTCAACATCTTACATACATATTATGTAATGCAATGTTTATTATCACAAAATTCTTATGGTTTAGTATTAATTAATCTCTTAATTAGTTTATTAATTAATCTCATAATTTTAGTAAATTAATAAGTTCTTATAAATAAAAATAAGTCAATTAATTTTCATTTAACAATCTTTTTTTCAATTAAACTTTAAAATTTTCAATTAATAAAATAATCGTTTTCGATCATATTTCAAATTCTTTAATTTTATTTAACCTTTAGCCAATTTTATGACGGTCTAATACTGATTGAATCTTTTAAACCTTAAACCTCTTGTCTTACCCGTTTAACTTTTAGTTCGATTTTTAAAACATTAATCATAAGTTAATTACATATCAACAAATTGACTAAAATATCACAAATCATAATTAATAATTACCAAACCTAATGGGAGGAGGATAAGTTCAACGATTAATTTTTGCAAATATCATTAGTCCCAACTCGATTAATCATCCTATACTATGGGCCCGAGTGATTTCCTTCTCATACTACATCAAGAGTATTATCATATCAATAATGTTGTTAGCTGTAGCATCTCTTTCCATTACATAAGTGATAGTCTCAGCGGTTTGAATTTGTTCATATCAATTAATTTGTTTGAATTTAATTATAAATTTATTTAAAATATAAATTATTATAGTTTATCTCGTTTTAATTATATTAAAAAATGAGCCAACTTCACATCAAACCTGTTACGTAGACCAATCAAAAGTGGAGCAAAGTAATAATGTGACCACAATGGGACTCAGGAAAGCTCCCTAGCGTAGCATTTGGACCACCAGAACATGGAAGAAGGAAATTTGTAAGAGGCGTCAATGTTTTTGCAGTGCCCGTTAGCTGTTACGTGGGCAAGCTTTCCCAACAACTCTCATGAGTACTCGTTTATGTGAGCATTTGGTTTTCTCCAATCATATTGGAGCTACTCCTTTGGGGACCAAAAGGCAGCACTTCATTGTAATTGGATACTTGGATCTGTGTGTCAAGCTTGTATTTGTGGATTTGCTCAATCTCTACTCTTCAAGTAAAATGTTCTTCGCCAGGTGAAATGTTCTTCGTTAGAACATTGCTTTCTCAAGTTCTTGTCAGCTATTTAAATTCGCATCAGCCAACAAGAATATGGCTAGTTGATAGAAAAGGTTAGGAGACTTTTTCATTATCATCTATCACAAGTATATCAGATTGAAATCATCTTGTTAAGTAAGTATTAATAAATTGAGTTAGCGTTTTAGTTTGAGCTTAATTCGAAACTAATTAATAAAATTTGAGTTGATTGAATTTTGGGCTTCCGACAAGGTTTCGTGCAAGACTGAGCCCAAAATCCGAACAAATTTGAAAAAATCGAACTTCCAACCTATTCTTTTTGTCTTATTTAAAAATTTTAAATCGAGTTCAAGTTTAACTCATTGCTAATGTTCGGTGTTATACCAATTTTTCTTTCACTCAATAATCATGCGACATTTATTTAGGAATGACAATAGACTGAGCCGAATTAGTTGAAGCCCGATCAATTTTTTCTTTTTTATTTAAAATTCAAAAAACAAAGTTTGAAAATTAAAAAAAGCTCGAGCGTAACTCAAAGTTTGATCATACCGGGTTGAGCCCGTTGACTTCAAGTTGGGCTTGAGCTTATTTGTCGAGCCTAATCTTATTTAACTTAAATTTTACCTTATTGGTCTTAGTCTTTTAACAAAAATGATTTTTATATAATTCTTGAAAAATCTATGATAAATAAAATTATATTCTCCCTAATAGTGTTTGGATTCTTGGTTAATGAAAAATTGAACTTATTTAATTACCGAGCAAAATCCTTAAGAGTTTTAAGCAAGTTTTATACAAATTTGTATTATTCACTATACTGCGTATCTGACATGCAAAGAATTCTTACAAATTTGTATCTTGCTATGACTGTTCCTAGTATGAATTTAGTTGTAAAGGACTTGTAATTCAATAATTCATAAACAATTTTATTTTAGATATTAGAATATGGAAAATAAATTTTAATTATCTTTAATAAATAGCGATTATCTTTAAGGAAATTCTATAATTAATTTTGTAATACATTTTTTCAAAGCATGTTTTAAATAGGCTTGACATTTTTTGTCCGATCCAATTCGACCTTACCTGAAGTTAATAGATTTGGGCTTAATTTGATTGGTCTTTGAATTGAGTTTGACATTTTCTTTTTATTTTTAGCCTTCGATTCAGATTTGGGCTTAGGCCTAAGTCCATATGACTATAGATAAAATGGTGTCACTTTGTCACTTTTAAATTAAATCAAATAATTTACATTTGAAATAAAAAAGGAAAAATTTGGGGTTGGCTCAAATTCGATCAAGTTTCAGGCCATTCAAGATCCGATAGAGTTTGGACCCAGACTGTTGAGTTTCGAGGTTGTTCGACTGATAAATATTTTCATGTTTGGATTAGTTCATTAACTAATAAGTAGGCTAGATTTTTCCACTCCAAAACATATTGTTCCAACTTGTATGTCTATCAATTTTGGTGCGTCTTTATTAGGGATGTTATGGATCTAGGTCGTGGTTGGTCCATTTATAACTCAAACTCAATCGAAACTCAGCCTAAGATCCGATTGAGTTTGAATAGTCCAAAGTTTGATCAAATCAGGACTAAAATGATATCATTTTAACAAATGTAATTAAAATGACATCGTTTTTTTGAATTGAATAATCAATTCATCAAACTTGAACCAATCCAAAATTTGATTTATTCAAACCTGATCTGTTAACTCTAAGTTGAATTAAGTCGGATCAATTTTGTCATCTCTAATCTTTATAGTCATTAATGTTGTCTAATAGAGACATCCCTTAGATGACATTGGACAAGTGTTATCATAAGTGTTGACAGAATGAAGAAGAATTATGTTGCTTGAGAGGTATATCTTTTATTTCTTTTAAGAGGGTCATGAATCTTAAAAAACACTAGGAATTTTTAATGCCAAGAAGTCGATGTTTAGAACTTACCATGCTTCAAGTGCACACCTAGTCAGCTCGAACAAATGACCAAGAAAACTCCTAAAGCTTTATTACTGCATACTCACTACGCTTCTGTGAAACTTTATCAGCTAAGTTGGTCACAAGCTCGCTTGAAGGTGACTAGGTGAGTGACTTGGAAAGTCTTGACCCTAAGGCCGATGCTTAAATTTGGAGAAATCAGGTCTCCCACGTTCCATATATGCACTTCTTCCCTCATTTCCTTCCTCAGTTCCATAGAATATGAGTGTAGCATTCCCACCAAGTTCCTGCACAACAAGTACAGTTTATGCACTTACAAAAACAGATGCCAATGTGATTATTGGATCATACTTTTTCTCGAAATGGCTTTATGAGAATCTTTCTGTAGGATGGGACGGTAACAATATGAAAATTTGTGTTTCAAGTAGACAATCATAGAGGTGCAAAAACTGCAGCCTGTTTTCTGTTATGTTGCATGAAGGTACCTGCAGTCCAGCATGACCATCATCAACTGCATTAAGAGCAGACTTTAGAACTCGGATTGCAGTCGGACTATTCCGTAATATCTCTCGACACCATTTAACTGTTTCCTGTTCTAATTTATCTAACTGGAGATGAGGGTGAACAAGGAAAAGCATTAGACAGCCATAGTCATGTGCACTCTCAACTTATGCAAGGAAATCTGGCAGTGTAGATAATAGGAACAGGAAGCTAGGAGGATTGAAGTTTTGTTTTGCCTAGTGTCAACAACCTATACAAACTCTAGCAGACGGTGAACTGGAAAATGTTAAGTAGATGAACTTACCGGTACAACAGTATTGACAAGTCCCATTTTCTCTGCCTCAGCAGCTTTATAGAATTTTGCTAGAAACCACATCTCGCGCGCTTTCTTAGGCCCGACCTGCTCAACCAAGTTTCATCTCTTCAATACTCAGTATGATAGAATCAGATGGAATCATACTCTGATCAGTAGATGATCAACAGAAGCCACAAAGAACCAGAACAACTAAATTTAACCAAAGATAGAGTACTTTAATCACAAGTAATGTGTTCAAATGAAAGCTTGCTTAGTTCCTTACCAAACGGGACATGATGGAACTTCCATAACCAGCATCAAAACTTCCCACCTGTCTTGTACCTAGAACTCATTATTACCGAAGTAATACAAACAGCATTGTGTCAAAGTAAACAATCAAGCAGACTTAAACTCAAGATTCTTTAGAATCAGGAAAACAATCTGTAAGCAAAATGTAGCCATCCTCTTTCACATGATATACACACTAAATTTACGGGGTAAAGTAGCCATGCTGAATTAAGAACAAAACTGAAGCTATGAGTTTCAGAATAGCAATTTGAAAAGGTTGATATTAAAAGTCACCTTTGGACCAGTTTGGCCAAATGTAGCATTATCTGCTGCAATTGTCAGATCACAGACCATATGCAACACATGTCCTCCTCCGACAGCATACCCTGCAACCTGTTCTTCAATATATCATGCAATGCACACAAAACAATTGCAACAGCAAAAATCTAATGGATCTGCATTGCTCACTTTGATTCTCATTCGATTATAAGCTTTGATGACTGTTTAAGGTTAATGAAACAATAAATTCTAGCCTAACAAAGAATATACCATTGCTATTACTGGTTTGGGAAGACGTCGAATCTGGGCCTGCATGATGAATACCGAATTACTATCGATAGAGAAAGAAATTAAAAGTAAACCAATTTCTTCAAGATTAGAACTATGAAGATCATTACAAGTGAAAACAGATGAAATCATGTCATGAGTAAGTATCAAAGTGCACCCAAGAATGAATATAGGCATTAACATGTTAAGTCCTAAATACCATTTTACTTGGCATTTCTTAACACAAATGCAGACAATTACATTGATAGATTATATTAAGAGCACCTGCAAGTCTAGAACATTAAGGCGACTGATGTCATTACTATCAGCGTAGCCATCCTTGGTCCGTAATGATTGATCCCCACCACTACAGAAGGCATTTGTACCCTACAGCATCATTTTGTTTCAAAAGAACAAATCAACAAAAGCCCTCCTTATAGTAAAGATAAACAAAACAGTTTCTCATACTATCCAACCTACTACTCATAAATGAAAACTGATATGATAAAGTTCACATGTAATTTCACTTTAAGCCCCCTATTTTAAGAAACAAAGTAGTAATATAGTGAATTTGAAACAAGAAAACCTACCTTCCCTGTGAGTATGACTACCCCCACAGAACTATCATCCCTAGCATCATTAAACGCACGACTCATCTCCTTAATCGTCTGTGGACGGAAGGCATTCCTTTTTTCTGGCCTATTAATCGTAATCTGAGAGGAAAAGAGCAAGAACCCATCAAAATAATCGTTTCAATTTTCCAACTTGCAGTCTTACCAATCCACGATGTAGTTGAAAAATACAAAACCAGGCTAACCTTGGCATTAATATAAAGTATATGAAGAAACTTAACCTTGGCAATCCCTTCACCAACGGCTTTTTCATAGATGATGTCGGTGAACTCCTTGCCAGACTCATCAAGAATACTTCTCCAAACAACTTCCTTCTCAGAGACTTCACCATGGATTCTATGGTAGCTGTCATTCACGGAAGAAGTGTTGCAAAGTACAAATGAGCTGTTGGCAGCAGTAAATGGGGTGCTCAAATGGTTGGCAATGGAGGCCACTCTTCTTCTAACATCCTCAAGTTCCTTGTCTGAGAGTTGAGCCATCGCTAAGAAGACTAAGCAGCTGTAGTTTTTCCTTATCTCTTATGACCTTTGTATAGGTGACATGATGGGACGTTGAAGATTGCCAGTTGCTACTTCGTCGTTACAAGTTGGATAGAATAGATGGATAAGGAACGGCAACATCGGTTAGAGCAAACGACACTGTTTTACATAAGAAACACACTTTTAGACTCACTCATTTTTAAAAAAATCTTTATTATTTTTATCATTAAATTTTTTATAAACTATAAAAAATATTGTTATGTAATTAATCGGCTGGGAATGTGACAAAACTTATATGAGTGTTTTAACTTGATTTTAATAATAATTTATTTTAAAACAATTTCAATAAAACTTATAAAATTTTATTTTTAGAATTTTTAATATCATATAATGTTTGTTAGATAATTTAAAATAATAAAAATATATTAAACTAAGTAAAATGAAATATATAATTTTTGTATTTTACTTTTTAAAATTTTTAATAATTTTTGGAACCTAGGATAAACATATAACAAATTTTCCCACAATTTTATAAATTTTAAAAAAAGATTTTCTATGTTAACAATTGAATTTGAAAATACTCCTCAATCAAATAAATGCATAATTACTCTTAAATGTTGATATTTATACATGCATATAATAATTAGACTAAAATCTTTATGAAAAAAATAATGTCAATTCAACGTATCCAATGCACAATGCTCCCTAGTTTGCGGAGTCTGGAGAGGGTCATAATATATGCAACATTCCCTTTATATTTTTACAAAGAGATCATTTCCGTGACTTGAACATGTGATCTTTTGATCACAAAGGAGCAATTTCACCGATTACCCCAAAGCTCACCCTCTCATTTGAGTTAATAAATTAAATTAATTATCAATTAATTTGAATCTTTTTTAATTAATAAGCTTTATATGATCTCAAATAAAAAAAAAAGGGTTTAATGTAATTCCAATTTTGCACCCTTAAGTTACGAAGGATTTGGTTTACTTTAGTTCAATATAATATATCAATATTTTTTTAGAAAAAAGAAAAAAGAGTTTGTATCCAAATTTATCGGTTTCAATTGAAGAAAAACAGTTTTCTACTCAATTATAGCTTAATTTTTTGGTCCAACCTTCACGGTTCAATATGGTCGGTTAAAAGCTTGTGACTCGTCAATTTTAATTGAATATAGCCGAAGATTAGGTACAAGGGAGGGATGGGAACGGTAGATGGTTCTGATTTCGGGTTAAATCGGAAGGAACGAGGATGGTAGATGGGTTCAAGTTTAATTCAGTAGATCCGAAATTAATAAATTAAGTTCAGGTTGATCGAAGTGTAAATCAAGCTTGAGTTTGGAGGATAAGTTTTGGAACGATCTAAATCTTCTCTAAAATAATAAAATCAAATATTTCATATTTAATTTTTAAAATTTCTCAAATTTTAACATTAATCACAATTTAATTTAAATTATTATTATTTTTTAATTACTCTCTAGACTAACGTCTAATAATATTTTACGATCGTCTAAATGTTAGAAATGTCAAATAGTTTGACTTAACATATTTATGTATAGTTATAAGTTATAACATATAATTTAACCCTTTTGGCTTTTATCATGTAATATTCTAATTAAATATATAATATAGAATTAGCGTTTATTTTATTTAAATCAAATCATATTCTTTTTTTAATTAGTAGTTAATTTATAACTGATATTTGAAAATATCCTTTCTAAATCTCATTTTGTTCTAGTGAAAGTATTCTTTAAATCACTACCAATAAATAACAATTAAACATTCTTTTTAATTACTTTAGGATAATGAATCACTTACTTAAATATTTTCATATAATTCATATGATATCTAAATATTACTAATTAAGCTATTTTCAATAGAATATGTTATAAGCAACATCAAAATCTAGTAATTCTTATTTGAGGTACCTTGGTAATATTAAGTCTTATGATCAATTATACAAGTATCTTAATGAAGAATCCACAAATATTCAAATAATGTTCTATTCGAGATCCTCAAAATTGGGTCAATTAAATGAACTTATTATCTATTAAGCATATATAAGTTTGTTTAAGTATTTTCATACTTTAGTCTACGAGATTTAATAATTTGTTATAAAGAAAAATATAACGTCTGCTAGTCTTTTTATTCTATTAATATTCGGTCTTGATAGAATAATGACTATAAATAATTTAAAGATAATATATAAATACAATATGAGTCTCGTAATTATGGTTTTATCATAATTTTATTTGTAAAATATAATTCTTTTATACACTTTATGTTTTACATTAATCAATTAAATAAACACATATAAAATAAATAATATTTTTAATTAATTATATTGCAAAATCTCCAATTATCTAATTAACAATGAAATATAAACCAATATATCATTAGTCATTCTCTTTTAACTTACTTTTCTACCCTTAAAATGACCAAGGATCTTGGAATCTCACATTTAGGAAAAGAATTATTTTGTTGTTTGTTTAGTCAATAAATTTGTGCTCGTAATTTCCAAATCGTTTTTACAACTTGAAAAAGTGTTCCATTTTGTCATTCGAAAAAAAAAAGTTAGATTAATGTTTCATCAAGATATCAAAGTTAAAGGATGTTGAAAAGGGGCGAAACGATAGGAAAAAGATTTAGGGGTGTCTGGTTAATTGGTATTGGAAGAAATGAATGAATAAGAAATGAAAAAAGATGTTGATAATATATTATGATTGGATGAAAAGTACTTTTATATTTCTTTTTGGAGTAATACTTAATACTCTCCAATATAGTAAAGAACGGAAGCTATATTCATTTTCATTCCTTACTATATCTATTATAATTTTTATTATCATTCGGGTAAGTGAACCTAGCATATCCGGAATAAAATCATCTGTTTTACTTGTTCTATTATTACTTTGTGTCATTTTATCTCATCTACACATTTCTCTAGCTCCTACATAAATATATGAATGAAATAAAATGGAACATAGTATAAACAAAATAAGTGAAATAGGTGATTTATTCTGCCCACCCAAGTCCATGTATGTCTTAATAAGATTTTTTTTTTACCCATGAAACAGAACATTTTTTGTTCTATGATCCCAAAAGTGGGAAATCTATTGACAGGACAATTTAATGACTTCCATAAATGTTTGCCCATCTAATTTAATATCTTATAAAAAGTTTAAATAATATTTTTATGTTATTTATACCATAATATTATCAAATTTATATTTATTATACATTAAAGTGATAATAAAATAATAGTAAATCTATTTAATCTTTGTTTGTCTTTTCTAGTTATGGTAAAACTGCATATTACTAAACTTCTACAGACCTTGCATGTTAACATAATTTCTACTTAATGTTGTTGTCGTTGTTATTTAAACTTTGTTTATAAAATATTAAAATATAAATAATATTTTTTAAAAAATATTATTAAAAGTATGTTAATATCATATATTTAAATTGTATAATTGGAAAGTTACATAAGCTAAAATTGATAGTTGAATTATTAAAAATTAAGAAAAAAACCAATTTCATTTCAGTTTAAAATATCGTTAATACCGTTTTAAAATAATTAATAAATCGTTTTTTAAATTGAAAATAGGGATCATAAATGAGTAATCAAATTAGTCCAGCTCAAGCTACAATCTGAACATTATATACAAATCTGCAAATCCAGGCATTAACTACGTGACATCAAAATTGCTGCTAAAGTCAATGAAATTAGTTGCCAATTTCTTGAGAGTACCGAGAAATGTTAAGTGTACTTATCTTCTACAATTAATGCAACCGTTGGTGATATAATATTTTTTGAGTTTTCATTCCCTATGATTAATGTAAAACGATAAGTTTTACGTGTTGATTAAGTAAAATTAATTTCACCAAATTATTTTTCTTATGGTACCAATTTGTGTTACTAATTAGTTTCTTTGGTTTAATTGAGGTTCAATATTTATTAAACTAGTCTGAGCCCCTTCAAATTATGGACGCACCAAATCTATTGAATGATGCTAAACTTTGATATGCACGAAGAAACTGCAATTTGTGTGAGAAAAATTCTATCAATATCAACAAATATGCAAAAAATTTATGATGAAATGCGAGATCAGGGAAAGTTCAGCAATACACAGTTTTATCCTTAACTAGTAAAGAGATTATTTTTAAATAAGAAAAAAATCAATATAATTAAATAAGTTTATATATAATTAGAGATATTACCTTTGAAGGTGAGTTTTGGAGCAACTAATAAAGTTGTTAATGTCATAAGTTCAAATCACAGAATTAGCCTTTTTGTAAAAATACAAAGAAAAAACTACGTATATTATAACCCTTACAAAAATGAAGAGCCTTGTTCACCGAGTATATTGACTTTTTTAGAGATATTACCTTCGATTTAAATTTTTAAGCATAACCCTTTTTTAATATGTATAAACTATCTATTATTTATTGTTTTCACTTATAAATTTTCAAAGGATAAAATTTTAAGAAAAGTTAAATCCTAATTTATTAGGAAATTATTTAAGAAAAGTTAACTTGAAAGTTGAAAGATGAAATAAGTAATTTTTTAAATTTGGTTCATATACATAGAGATAAAGTAATTATAGGAAAATTTTCACCTAATTATGATAAATAATTTATTAGGAAATTATTTAAGTGATCCATTAAATGATCTTTAAAATGTTAATTAAGTGTTGATTTATTAAATAATTTATTTAAATTAATTTATATTCTAACTTTAGGTAATTTATTCAAATCAGAAGATAAACATATTATTCTATAATAAAGTATCAAGATACAAGAAACTTCAACTTTAAAACAATCTATATGGTTACTTCTGTTACTTCCACACTCACCACACGTACTGCACATTGACCTAAACTGTTAGTTGGCTCTCATGCTTCTTCCTTCTCTCTCTGTTAAGGTTCACAACAGATGTCAAATCACTCAGCATTCCTTTCCATTTAGCCCTACAGGACATCTATATTCTCACCTCTTTCTCTCTTTTATGTATTTGTCTCTGCTAGTAGTAGCTAGTATC
>JAOQMM010000001.1:17027189-17040999 GCA_027563515.1 Erythroxylum platyclados
CGAGAGCTGCTTCTCCTCTCAAAGCTAATTCAGAAGGGAAAAAAAAATATCTTGGTTAACCAATGAACAATGAGTGACCCCAATAGGGACCAAACAATTCTCATTGCAGTTAGTTTACTACATCTGATACCGAAATTTGTACGGGAAAACAGAATTTCATATACTTGATGCGTTTGTCTTTCATTCTGAATAACTCAAGAACTGCAATGGCACACTATTTCACAGAAGTGAACCTCTTCGATGTCAAAGATTCGGGTTTAGAATTTTGTTTCGGATAACTAAATTTTAATACTGGAAGAGGAGGTGTTACTAATTCATGTAAGCTGTGAGTTCTTGAAGAAATGACAATTAGACAAATACCTGTAGCAGCAGCTGCAGTGAGGGTCATAAGATCGCCAGCACTTTGGACATCAACTGCTGATCTCACAACAGAAGCCACACGATCATGATCAGCTCCAGCTGATTCTGCTAGTTCAATGCAATGTGAGGCCAACAGTTCTGTAGCAGATGCCAATGCCACGTCCATTTTGGAGCCATCGGTGCTGGAAGTTCCTGGAGCAACCACAGAGGCCAGAGCTGCAGCTAGTCCAGCAACTGATATTGCAGAGTGCACATGTGCATTTTCCAGTCTGGCCTTATCTTTCTTCTTCACAGTCCCAGTGTTCAACTCTTTGTGGTGATGAAACCATCTGCCCAGTGACCCGGTTCTTCTTGAATTTATTGAATTCATCACTTTCCTTGACTGAAAATAAAAGCAAAATTGCATGTGTGAGAGTTACATTTGAAAATCCAGTGGTTTTGCAGTGATAAGAGAAATTGCTGAGCTAAAGGACTTACCAGATGTTGAGAAACTGTAGTTTCTGGCAATATACCGGGATTCTTGTCAATGGAAAATTGTTTCTGTTTCTGAGAAAGAGCTTTTGAAATCTCTGAGGCAGAAAGACTCCAAGATCTAGACAAGAATTCCATAGGCTCTTTTGGTGTTTGTGGTTGCTGGACTGCTGGGAGCAATTCAACTGGTTCTGTCTCTTGATCCTCCTCCTTCAAGAAATCTAGTATACATGTATTGCTCCAAGCAGGATTGAGTCCACTGTCCATTTCTTCAAATTGGTATTCAATATTCGATTTTGATTCAAATGAATTCCTCAACTCTTTCCTTCCCAAGACAAAATATCAAATCAACCTAACGTTCCCTGCCAAAACAGTAGAACAGGGACTTAGAAAGAAAAGGTGAAAAAGGATAAGAGTATAAATGTTTAGAGCTTGAAAGTTACTTTCTTTTGCACTGTGAACTGAAACCAAACTTTTATATGCACTTGTCAAGAGACCAAAGAACTGTACCATTGGTGGACGGAACAAATGACAAAAGCCTTAACAAATTTCTAGTGCTTTGAACCACTAAGAAACAAGATCAATGAACTTCAGGAAGGAATCAAAAGGTCTTAGGACGAAACAGAATTCACGAAGCTCGAAGGCATTACCCCAAAATAAAGGAGAACTGTTGCTGAAAAGCTAAGCAGCTAAGCACAGACTTCCATAAGCAACCATTGGATTGCTTTGACTGTCCTGTTTTGCAGGGAAGCTATAGATTATAGAGCTGTCGTTTTGTGGGGTTTATGAGTTTGAAGCTTGGAAGTGCGTGCAAAAGACTAGCCAATGGCAATGCAAGAACTTTTACTGGACGGTGGGGACGGTACAGGATCAGGATTCTCTTCTTATCTGTTATCAGCAACTTTCCTGGATGGGGACTTCAGTTCAGGACACTTTTGGCTTATTCTTCCAACTGGAGGCTTGTGCTTAAAGCTGTGACATATCAACACTATTTCACTGTACTCTATTATTCAATGTACATGAACAAGACAATTGTATGGAGTATACATATGAATTTAGGAAAAGTACTGTACAATCTTGTTATTGACACACCGACGCATCCACCAAACTTCATTCCTGTCAAAAATGATATTACTTTAAAAAATTAAAGGTTTCTTTCTTTATGAAATTATGTTAATCTATGATGGTAATGGCCGAGTCAAGTTTAGTTTGATGGTCAGTCAAGGTTGGGATACACTCATTTGATGTTGAGACGTTCTTAAAACGGTGTCGTTTTGGTATAATTAATCAAAATATTGTTGTTTCAATTTTAAAATTATAAACTAAAAACAATATTATTTTAAAGGTGGGTTCAAATGATTGAGATGAACTTTCGGAGTCAAACTCAACCCAAAACATAATCGATTTGAACCTAACATATTAAATTTGAACTAAACTGATCTAGGTTGAAATTGTCATCTGGTATGAGAAAAGATTTAGGGGGTGCTAGGAGCATATGGGACAATGGTAATAAGAACGAGAATGAATATAGTTAGAAATAAGAATTAATATAATTATTATAATTATGATGGTTGGTTAGGACGAAAGAATAATTGTCATTACCACTGATAATAGTTTATTTGTTAAAAATCTTGAGAAATAAAAATTTGTTAAATTTTTATTTTAAATCAAATTTTAATTAATTATATTTGATTGATAAAAAGAGAACAAATATAATAATAATTAATTATATTTAATTACTAAAAAAAGAAGTGTCATGCTCGTGACACTTTTATTTTTTAATAAAATGACTTTTATTCCTCTCATAATCGGGATGTACAAAGTAGTATCCGAAATTCAGAAATAAAAATACTGTTCATCCAATAATAATATATTACGAAGCATATATTTTTCATTCCTTACCGATACGTCCCTTCCCATACCCATTAACCAATTCTTATAATTTATTTAAAATATTTTTATTTTAAACTATTTAAAATGCTTTATAATATTAAAGGTTATAAATAATTTGTATTAATTATTACCAAATTATTTTTATTAAGATTATTATTACAGATTTTATCAAGACAATTAATTTTTATTGAAATAAATAAATAAATTGATAAATACTTAATAAAATTATTTTAATATTATAATAATTAAAATAAACATATTTAAAAATGATGTTTGTTTAGCCAACTCATTATTTACACTTTTTTTATTATCAAGTACAATCAACTTGTCATTACATGGTAACGCATCATGTCAAGTTTTGACTAGCTCATCTTCGTTCCAAATCATTCGAACTCAAAGCATTCAGCATAGAGATGGCAAAAGTGACCCGGTTCGCTTGACCCGGCTCGACCCGGTTCTTGTTTGGCTCGAGTTGGGCGGTCCACGGGTCAATTCCGATTGGCCCGTCTGGGTGGGCTGGCCAGCCTGGCTCGTGGTCCGCCTATAATTCAAAAACGGCATCGTTTTTGACAAAACGACGCCGTTTTGTTAAAAAAACTTGCAAAAAATAGTCAACGGGTCGGGCGGGCCAAGGGCCCATGGCAGGGCCGGGCCGGGCCAGGAGCCAACCCGGCCCATTGCTATTCCTAATTCAACATGAATTTGTACCTAATCCAACTTTACACGCCTAAAAGTAATTATTTATTAAAATATAAAATAACATTATTTTTGTTATATTTATTAAATGACATCATCTTTTATTTTAAAAATTTGAACCAATTTGACCTAAAATTTAAAATTAAAAAATTAATTACAAATTTATAATTTAAATTAAATATGTTAGCTTTAAATAAATTTGAGTTAAACTTTTTTATTATCTCTATTTATTATTGGCCACGAAAGAGACAGGCCTAGACGGGAATAGATCTACTATTTCGGTTAACCAATTCCCATCTTATTTTATTAAATTTCATCCACATATTTATATAAGGTTCACATAAATATGTAAACAAAATTAAATGACAGAAAATTGAAACATCCTAATAAAAACAGAGAATCTCGTTCCGACTGGAGCATCCAATCAACAACTCCACTCTAAGGCTCTGTTTGGTGCGATGGTTAGTAATGGAATGAGATGGAATGTAACACAGTTCCATCGTTTGTTTGGAGGTTTTATAACGGAAGGGAATGGAATAGAAGGGTTTCGGAGGTTACAGGTTTACGTTCCATTCTATAGTAATAGTTAAAAATATGAAAACCCCGATTCGGAAGTTTTCGGATGGAATGTAAACTATTTTACAATTCACTACCTATTATACCCTCGTCCCTACCAACAAAACAAACGTCGTGGAGTCGAGAGATGATTGTGCACAGGCTTCGGTTGTCGACAACATAAGTATCCTCACGAGTCGATGGTGATTATCACAGGTGGAGTTAGCATAACCGATTATGAAAACGAAACAAAATACTGAAAAAATAACTAATCTGAGAATAGCCATGCCATGTTAAGGCACAACTGTGAAAGGCACAGCCATGACCCAGGCTGCTTGCATGGTGCAAGTCGCGACTTGCACCATGGAAGTCACTGGTACTTACACCATCGTGCAAGTCACGCACACCAGTGACTTGCATCAGACACACTTGTATAATTAATAATTATTATTAATTTTATTCAATAATTAATAATAATTTTCTTATATATTTAATAATTAATTGTATATAATTAGTAAAAAATTAATATTTTTTAATGTAACAAAAAAATTACTTTACATTTTAACTTGTCAAGGTTGTGACAAATACAAGTCACAGGTTCCGCTTCATTTCGATTTGCTTCGGTTTGTTATTTAACAATATAAGGGTATTAATGTCTTTTATCATATATTACATTATATTCCATCTATGCAACCAAACAACATTTCACTACGTTACATTAGGAACCCTTCCATCCAACCAAACAACATTTCAAAGGTATACGTTCCATTCCATTATGAACCACTCTGTTCCGTTCCGTTATATTAATTAACATCCAACCAAATAGGCCTTAAGATGTGAGAAACATATCTTTCTTATGCACAATCATGGCTTGAGACTTGAGGCTTGAGAACAAGAAGCAATGAATATATCACCATATACAAGCCCAGCAAGTCCTCCTCCAAGGAGTGAGCCGACCCAGTAGAACCAATCTCCGATAAGTCTCCGTTAACAAATGCTGGGCCGAATGATCACTCTCTCCATTGCCACCTCTTCCAGTGTATTCCTTCACGAAGTAATGCTCTGCCTACGATAAAATATGGTTCGCTCGCCAATTTAGGGTCGGATTCAGTAATTATAACATCAAACTTAAACTTAAACTTAAATCCAATTCATATTGACTTATTCTTTATCAAGTGCTTCTTTTGGTTATAAAGAGTCTTTATAAATTCTTGTTTTCACATGACCTTTTCTACTGAAATAGATAAAGGTATAAAGTTATGTCAATTTTAAGTTTATACAAAATGATTTTTATGATGTTAAAGTAAGTATTAACATTAAAGTTAAGTTTTCAAAAATATTAAATTAAAAGAAAAACCTCTTTTATATTACATAAACTAAAAGACCCTTTATCATATAAATGAATCTCAATTCTTCGATAAGTTCCCTTTTTATAATAGTATAAGTACCTTCTTAGTTGTTTTAGAAACAATCTCTCTATTAGTTATAAATAAGACTCCGTATTATTAGATTTTTTAAAAATTTTGCATTTAACAAAATTTTTATTGAATTGTTATTATTGTTTTTAGTACCTTATTAGTTTAAGGCATGTTTAAAAATAGTAGTATTGAATTTCTCAATCCTTTCTTTTAGAATTAGTCTGTTCTATTTTTCGATAAAAACAAAGAAAGGAATATAACTAAGCGATAGAATATCACTTTGACATGGTAAAAGTAATCACTTCGAACCTGATTATCCATAATTTCAATGTAAATTTTTTTATTTGGACTTGCTTCCCATGAGAGGCTGGCTGCAAGTAAGTCTGCTATACTTCACAAGAGCCCAACAATGGTTTAGTTTTCTACTCCTGCGTGTATTGCCATTGAATGGTTACTATGCTCTAAGCCTTGTAATTCATTGTAGTTGAGAACTACGTTTTTTCTCTGTAATAAGGTACCTTCCAAATTATCCAATAAAGCACAAATACGATCAACATCTTCTGTTTTCATTCTTTTATTAGTAATTATTACATGTTTGTGCATTTTTAGCTATATGTACAAGATTATCAATATAAAAGAAACTAACACTGTTATCTTTTATGAACTCATTAAATATATTTTTAAAAGTAAGTAATTCTTTATTAATTGTATAATTTAAAAAGTTTATCTTTCAAAGTAAGATAAACAATAAAATTTGAAAAATTTAGAATGAAATTTAGAAAATTTAAAATTGTTTATTAATTTTTACTCAAATTTAATTTGAAAATTTTTAATAAGTTCAAAATTTAATTGTTTTTATATTTAAAATCAACTCTGATAAATTCTCGAAATTAAATATAATAATAAGTTAGGTCAAATTAAGCCGCTAGAGTTAGTGTGTTTTATTAATAAAATCAAAAATTAAGATCCTACATAAGTTTATAATTATTTTGAATTAACATACTACAATAAAAATTTTCATTTTTTAAACCATTTTATTATATATATATATATATTTGTGTTTATTTATTTTTATTATCATTTTTAGTTATTATTTTTCATTACTATTATTTATTCCTTACTATTTATTGTATATATTTATTTGTTTTTTATTTGATTTGATTTGATTTTTTTCTACTTCATGTGAGTTATTTAGAAACAACCTCTCTACTAGTTAAGGCTAAGGTTGCGTACTACTAGACTTCCCTAAATTCCGTGCCTCAACGAGATTTTTACCGGATATTGTTGTTATTGTTATTAGTATATACTACAATATTATTATTTAAATTTTTTAAAATAATATTATTTTAAAAGTGAAAAATCAAATTATTTCGACTCGACTGAAAATATATTAACCTAAACTTGATTTTTTAAGATTGAACTTAAATTGGAAACCTCAACATTGGCAATGCTAATTTTCCAAGCCACATCGTCCACTAAAATTGTAAACCTAATAGACATACATGTGCATCACATTCAGACAAAATTTTAGGCGTCTGTCTCAATTTGCAAGTTATTGAAACTTTAGTGCATTAAACGCCAAAGACGACACGAAGCTGCATAACCGACTAGAGTTGGATTACTTCTTGACAAGAAAAGAAGTATCGAAGAAGGAACCTTTTGTCTTCTTTACATAATGATAGAATTCTTGCATGCTTGACGAGCTGGAACCCTATTCCTGTCCAAGTTCAACCTTTTGTCTTCTTTACCTTTTTCTTAAGTGAAAACAAGACCCTAACTTTCATTCTGCTTACCCCATTATATAGGATTAGCATCTTTAGTTTTTTGTCTTTTTCTTTTTCTATTTTGCTCGTCCTGACTAAATAGTCGAATCTATTTCTCAGTGATGATTTTCTCCGATAATAACCCCTTCCCAACCAACCCGCCCAATCGATTTTGTAAGATCGGCTAATTCAATCTGGTCTGAAGCTGTCGCGTTTTCTTTATCGAAAAAAACAGATTGGCAAGATTGTCACGCGAAGTCAATAAGTTCGATCCAAGTTAATGAGAGTTCAGTCTGGATTTAGTTTTTTTTTCAGAAATTTTGAGTTTTAAATCAAATTCATACTCGAACTAGAATTTTCAATGAAACGATAGTGTTTTTTATTTTTTAGCATTAAAAATATATTTACTAAAATTTATTTTAAGCTCGATCGAGTCCAATCAAACTTCAAGCCACCAAAATTTAATTGGGTTTAAAATGAAATTCAGACTCTGATCAAAATTTTCGAAGAAAAGATAACGTTTTTATTTTTTAGAATTTAAAATATATTTAATCGAATTTAGTTCGAACTTGATCGAGTTCAATCGAACTTCAAGTCGTCTAAATTTGATCGGGTTTAAACTCAAAATTCTAATTCTGATCAAAATTTTCAAAGAAACGATAATGTTTTTTATCTTTTAGAATTTAAAAATATATCTAATCAAATTTGGCTCCAACTTGATCAGTTCCAATCGAATTTCAGACCGCTCAAATTTAACCAGATTCAAACTCGAACCGAGAGTGTGAAATCTCAAAAAGTATGGTTTTGGTGGTGTTTTCATAAAATTATAGTTCATAAAAAGTATAGTACAATTTGTTGTTTACTTTTAAGTTAAAGATTTGACTTGAATGTGTCAAAAGAGAAAAATAATAATTTACTTTAATCTTTTTATTTATTGTTAGTTTTTAAATAATGGAACTATGTTTGTATGGGTTGATTTATGTATAGGATATTTTTAAAAATTTGCTTCATATTCTTTTTAGGAAAGTAATGAAGGAGATTGATGATATCATGAAAGCTTTTCTACAGTCTAGAAATGCAGAAAACTCCAAGAAAACTAAAGTTAAATGGAGTGAAATGATTATTCATAAGAAGTAAGAAGGACTAGGAATAATTTATATTCCTCTAATGCAGAAAGTACCTTTGTGTAAAAGAATTTGGAGGCTCTATAAAGACAAGAATGTCATTTGGATAAAATGGATGTCTCAGGAATGAAAGTTTCTAGCAAATGCCAGTTACTAGGGAACGCTTATGGACCTTTATACAAATGCTAAAGTTGAGAAACGTAGTGTACCTTTAGATCAAGCACAAGCTTGGAAATAGAGAAGATATATGAGTGTGGTATGATACTTGGTTTGAGTATAATACTCTCTTCTTAAGGAGTGAAATCTCTCATCTAATTAACATAGTTCCTCTCAATGCTAAAGTATCCTCACTGATGCTTGACGGGTAATGGATAATGGAGTGCCAACTTTAGAAGATTTAACCTACTAATGGTATACCTCCCTCAAATCACTCAAGAGTTGACGAAGGATAGTGTAATTTGGAAGCTAGATCCCATTGGAGTATTCAATAACAAGTCATGCTGTAAGACACCACAGGCTGAGGGGAAAATTGTACCCTAGTTCAACATCATATGGAAGAATTCCTTGAACCCGAAAGCATTAGTATTCACCTGACTAGTTATTAAGAACAAAATCAGAACTAAAAATAGATGGTTTAACTCTTTTGATCCTATATGTGTGTTTTGCAAAGAAGTTGAAGAAGACAGAGAATAATTGTTCTTCCAATGCAGGTATTCCAAGGCTGTCTGGAGCATAATCTTATATTTGCTAGCAGATATTTGTTCTTCTTATGATTGACTTATAACTCTAAATTGGATTACATGTACTACTAAGCAACATATGCATGATGGAGTAATTTATAAAATCGCTTTTACAACAACAATTTATGCTTTATGGAAAGAAGGAAAATAGCAAGATCTATAGAGGTGATAAAGTAAGCAAACATCAACTTGTTGAAGAAATTATCAACTAGATTCGAGCTATAATAGTCGCAAAATCTACTCAGTTGACCCTTTCTACTAGAGTTAGAAATAAATGGAACTTATAATTTTAGAATTAGAAACAACTGCAAAAATCGTATTTTTTAATTATTTGTTTCTATCGTTTTAGTTCCTTGTACTATTTTTAGTGAACGTATTGTAATATTGGAATAACTTGGTTATACTTAGGGGGTACTTGGTTGATAGGTTTGAGAAGGAGTTAATGGGTATGAAATGAAAAGTGAGTGGTGAACAAACCCCCCTTAAGCGGAACTTTATTTAATTTCAAAAACAAAAGTATGGAGTAGTATAATGAGGTGATGTACACCTAGCAAAATTCCATGCATTAAATTCCTGAAGTTTTATACATGTCAAAGTTACTATGTTTTAAATGTTTTCCAAGCACCAAAATAATAGTAATTGTTTTCTTTGTCATTTCTAAACTATATTTTTTAAAATTTTTATGTCGAACCAACTCATATGCAATTTGATTATATAATTTTAGACCAGTTCTAAGATAAAACAAGCCATGCGTTCATACTAGTCAAAGAAAAAAAGTCGAAATCAAGTATAAGAAAATAATTGACAATGGATTCCCTGTACCTAATGGAAGTTGAACATGTGAAAATTTCAGTTTAATTCGTCGTCTTTGGTTTAAATATTGAATTTGATTATATATTCTAAAATTTAATTCATAAATTAATTATTAAAATTCAACCTTTTATTTTTCATGCGTTAAAATCAAATGACTTGAGATTAAAGATGGCAATGGGCAACCCATGGGGTCTAGATTTAAGTGTTTTCAATGAGCCGATTCATAAAATAGGCCTAGGCCTAAGTTGAATTGAAGTCCAACTATTCTAAGCAAAATAATATCGTTTTATTTAGAAGAATTAGATCTCAGATAAGTGTAAATCTAGATAACTAAAACTCGAATCTAATTAAAAAATATTATTTTATACTTTTTAATTTTAAAAAATTGCGAGTCCGGCTCAAGGCCATGTCTATTTGAAAACTCGAGTCAATTTATGGGAGTCTAGTAATGTGGTTAACGCCTTAACGGTGTGATATAATAATTATATTTGATTATTTAACATTAAATATATTATTCCTTAAATTTAGTTTATTGTTTTGCTCAATGATGACAAAGGGTCGCTGCGGTCCCATTCTTACTAATAAATAAGTGGGAGCTTTTAACTTTATTCCCATTTTATTAGGTTGATGTACACAGAAATAACATAATTAGGACAAAAGAACACACAGGTTCGTACGTTTAAACAAAAATATAATATTTTCTATTGTTATCTTAACATTTAAATATGATTTATGATGGAAAGTCTCGTACAACCGAAGGTTAAATCGGTGATATAAAAGATTTAAAGTTTAAAAGATTAGTATTAAATAGTCATAAAAGAAGTTAAAGATTGAATAAATTAAAAAATTTAAAATATAATTGAAAGAAATTGTTATTACCTATTAAAGAATATAAAATTTAATTAAAAAAGATATTATTAATTGTCCTTACTTATAAAAAATTTGATATTTAATTAAAAATATTAAATAAAAATTAATTAATTTATTTTATTTTATAAAAAATATTAATTAATAAAAATTAACCAATTAATTAATAATTGGATCAATTTTTAATAATAAAAGTTATTAAAATAAATCGAATAAAAAAGTTAAAAATTGAAATAAAAAATTAGATGGTTAAAGATTTTTAAGTTAAACTGAAAAAATTAGTTAAATTTTTTAATCATTAATAAATATTTGTAAATCGTTTTCAAAATTTTAGATCAGGTGGAAACTTAATTACTCTTTTTGAATGCCTAATGAACAAGCAATTGCTCAAGTTTATGGCATAGTTTGTATTCCAAACGAAAGGTGTTATAAAAATAAATCAAATAATAAGAATTATGTACCTTAGGATTTTAAACGAGTGTTGTTTGCTTGAAAGGTTGTATTAATTAATTAAAAATGATTATACTATATTTTTATAAATTTTAGAATCAATTGTAGAATAAATTTTTAAAGTTTATTTAATTTGATAACAAAAAAATTTCAATTTTAAAATTGATGTTAAAATGATTAAATTTTTATTTTTAAACAAAATAGTACTGTCATATATTATATTTATATCAAGTATGAATTTTATTCTTTAATAAATTAAAATATAAAAACTCTAAAATAATTATACATTTAGCTGTATATTTTACTTCATAACTATTTTAAGATGTTTGATATTTTTAATTTATTAAATAATAAAATCATACATGACACAAATATAATATTTGACAGATATGTAAAAAAATTAAATTTGGCGTAATGTTTTAATATCGGACTATTTTTATTAAAAATTGAAAGTTTGAACATTTTAATGTCACATTTAAAATTAAGGTTAGTGTTGCAAAATTAAATAAAGTTTAATAGTTTTTTTACATTTAACTCTAAATTTTATTAGCATTAATAGATAATAAAATCAAGGAATAAGTTATCTAATTTAGTTAACGATATATATACTTTTAACTTTTTAGAATATTAACTACTTAAAACTTGGATAGATTAATGAATAATGCTAGGCACATGATATAATTTTAAAATAATAATATTGTAAATTACAAAATTATTTATCTATTAAGATTATTGCTTCTCTGCATTTGACATTTCAAAAATTGTGTCCGGCCAAAAACAAAAGCCTTTTCTAATTTATCCTCAATAGGACTATCATAATATTGCAAATTTGAAATCATTTTATCTTAATTAATTTAGTTAATTTCAAGATAATGTGTATCCTTTTTAAAATATATTAAAGCTTGGTGGTATATGAAAATAATTTGTAATTCCGATTTTGTTCCTATAGTCTAAATCTGCACCTTTTTTTAATTATAATTAAAAAGCGATGCTTGATTATATAATTATACAATCTTTAAATGAAACTATTATAAATTAATATTCACACAACTTTCTTTTTTCTAATAAAAATTATCTATTTTGTAAACTCTTGTAAATTAATGATTCAATAAATTATTAATTTAAAATTAAGTAATTAATATTAATAAATCCGCTATATTTCTCTTCTGATTAATTACAAAATTACAATACAAGTACTATTAACGGGTCACTCGAAACTAGGTTTAGTAATGAGTTGGGTCAATTTCGGATCCACCCATATTCGAGGTCGAACTCAATTGATAATATATATTTTTAATTTTTAAAAATAAAAAACTATGTGACTTTATTTAAAAAATTTAGATTTCAATCCTGTTAAGCAAATCTCGATCTTAACCTGAAATTTAGGTTGTGTTTGATTTACTTGAAGAAATAGTAATAAGAATTATAATAAATATAACGAGGAATGGAAATTAATATAGCGAGAAATAAAAATGAGTATGATTTTTATTCTTTACTATATTGGGAATATAAAGTATTGTCCTCAAACGATATATAAAAATACTGTTCAGCCAATTATAATATATTACTAATCATCTTTTTTCATTTCTTATCTATTCTTTTTTACCATATTAATTGATCAAGCATTCCCTTAATTAACCCAGATCGACTTTAGACCCACTTGAGTAACTTTTAACATTCCTAACTAAAACCTTAACCTATTATTAGAGGATTAATCAGTTGGTCCACCCTATAGTAAAAGATTATTTCTTTTTACTTAGTTCTTCAGTTTACTTTTTGGATAATAATCGTCACGTGAGGAATTGGAATTGTTAATTGTCTAGTGAAGCAGCTTGTAACTTGATCAGCACGATAGAAGGGAAAAAAGTATTATAATCCAACGGCCAAGATGATCTTAATGTCATTACTATAAGATATTCTCCTAAATCCTAATTTAAGACCCAACGCGTCGTCTTACCCGACCTAACCTTCTTCTGCCACGTACTCTCCACCAGATATCCCAAATCTACCCTCTAAAACCTCCTTCTTCTCACACCCACCGTTGGATGAAAAAACCCGCAGTCTAATCCAACGGATACTGACACATATGAATATAACAGTTACTGATTAAGTGACTTTACTGAATCGCGCGTATAAAAAACTGCCACGTATCCGTTCCAATCTGGTAACACCGTCAGATTACCATTTACGAATACCCCGAAATTTTTTTTAATCAAATTCCGTCACTATCACTCACTCACTTCTTCATTCACTTCTCTCTCTAATCGAGGAAACCATTCCGCGTTTCTCTAAGTTCATATCTCTTGCGTTTCGATTAACCGGAAACCTAACTCGATCCGCCGCCGAATTGAAGGTTCCGGCGAGGAGAAAAAAGCTTTGTTTGTTTGATGTTTTACTTTCAGTGGTGCTAGGTTTTCGAGAAACGACGCTCACTCTTGTGGTTTGGTTTGCAGTAGTGGAGTAGTAGATGAGCAACGTCCTTTTTGATGAAGACTTGAGGACCTAGCGGCCTGGATTTCGTCACCTGATGGATGGAGGTAGCGTCTCTAGACTTAATTGTTCTGGTACTGTTCGTTTCTTACTAAAATTCAACTTTTGTTGTACCAATAGTATTTTTACAGGCTGAGAGCATAATCTCGTACTATTGTGTAAGATTCAAG
>JAOQMM010000001.1:17246004-17258334 GCA_027563515.1 Erythroxylum platyclados
TACAAATGCAATAACTGATCTGATTCTCGTATAGGAACATTGGAAGAACAAATGATCTATGTCCTTAACAGCAATATTACAGAGTAAACAAGTTGTATCAAAATTGTCATACCATTGACCCTTGATTTGGAGTCTATTCTTGATTGTAAGCCAAGAGATTAAAAAAGTCTTGGGACTAACAACATTTCTCCGGAAGAGATTGAATCAAGGCACATCAACAATATCATCTATAAATAGTTGATAACAAGAGTGGTTTAAGAAAGTATCATTTCGATATAAAGATCAGAAAATGACATCATTCTATAGATCATTAAGCCATGGAAGGTATCTCAGCAAATTCTGGAATGCCCACTTACTCAAACAAATCCATGTATAAGTCTACATGTGAACAAATTAATGCACCCAAGTAGGTCTTATTTTCAAAAATTTTTTTAGATACTTGAATATCTTATTTTTAATACAAGTTAGGCTTTAATTTTTGAAAATAATATGTGCAAAAAGGATCAAGTCTAAATTATTCTATTCAAATAAAAACTTTTAAAGATTTTGTTTCAGAAATGTTTAATGTGTTAATATTTTATTTTAGATAAATTTAGTTCTAAACAAATTTAATATAAAAATTAAAATAATAGATACAAACTTTTAAAATTGTGAAAAATAAAAAATAATTTTAAAAAGAAATCCAAAGTCAATAAAAAATTGGGAAAAGATATCTTCTATAAAGGTTAAGATGTACATATTATCCTAATCTGGCCTTGGATAAATTCCCTCTTGAGAATGAAATGGTAGTTACCTTATTTAACGCCGATTAATATGGTTCACTCAAATATTACATTTTACACATCACACCAAGCACGTAAATGCCTCAAGAGCATTAATAGATGACTTGATTCTCGCTATCGTTTCCATTAATAGATGACTTGAGTCTCGCTATCGTTTCCTTGGTATTCTCCTCGGAGGAAAGAATACATTAAAAGGTTTGCACCATAATGGATTACTTGATTCTTGCTATCCTTTCCTAGGTCTTCTCCTCAAAGGAAGGCCCTTTAACGTTCAGATGAGGACAAGTTACGTTGCGTAATTGGGACAGTTACGCTAATGAGTGTAGTTCTTACAATTAAAATAACAACAAAAACAATTGCCATCCTGGAATTGAAGTGGGTGCTGGGATACTAAGTTTCCACATCCAATGGAGGTCAAATTTGGTCAGTTCCGTTAAACTGAGCAGGGAGATACCTAAATTAATGGACTTCGTTACTTTTCTACAATCCATTGCTAATGTTATTAATTCCTTACTCCAAGGGTAGTGGAAGTAGAGGTGGTCGGTATTGTCATCACCACTCAAACCTAACATACAAATAGGGAAATTTATAATACAGTTAAAAGTAATTAACCTATCTTTTGTGAGCATCCTGTTTTTGACTAATAACCACATTAAAAAGGAGAGTTTAGGAAGGTTATACCTTCCCCAGATGTATCTAGCACCATGATAAGTGGTTGTGTTTCCCTGCAACCATTTGTAGCCCCCTTTAATAGTATAAATTCCCTGCTGACTTTGTTGCCTCCTGTTATTAACATGTCCTGCTACAATTTTCTTTCTTAAGAGAACCGACAATCTCTGACTGACTATCTAAAAGGGGAGATAGGAACACCAAGTTACCTTATAGGAAAGCTTCCCTATAAAAGGCTTGTGAGGCTTAGGAGATCCCACCTTACTTCATCATGCACTCTTGCCAAGAACAATTAAGATTTATTAGGATTTGCACATAAGCCTGTGGCATTTGGAAATTTATCAAAGGATCTTAGTAGCACGACAATTGAATTTCTATTAGCCTTGTTAAACATTAACAAGTCATTTGTAAAACATAGATTCTTCAGCTTTAGGGATTTACACATTGGGTGATAATTAAATTTAGTCCTTTGTGCCTCCACATTTAGAATTCTAGTCAGATATTCCATTACCAGCATAAAGAGAAGGGGTGAGATAGGATCTCCTTGTATCAAACTCCTTTTTCCTTTGAAAAATCATGAATATCCTTGTTTAGAAATATAGAGAAAGCTATAGATTCCAGACATTCCGTAATCCAACCAATGAAAGTTAGTGGGAATTTCAATAGATGTAGCAATTCTCTGACAAATTTCCATTTAACCGTTTCATATGTCATTTTTTAATATATTTTAATAATGCTTCAAGGAGATGTGTTCTTTCTTCTGGAGGTTGTGAGAAGATCCTGACTGTATATTATGGATAATAGATCTCCCCTCAACAAAGGTTCCTTAGTTCTCACTAACAAGAAATGGCAGAACTTTTTAAGTCTACTGCAAAGCATCTTAGAGATACACTTGTATACAGTAGTGCAACAAGCAATAGCTCTCAATTCACTTACAAAACTAGGAGGGTGAACCTTTGGCACGAGTGCAAGTAGGGTACTATTAACTATTATGAGAGACGTAACTAAGTTAAAAAATTCTGATATTGCATCTAAAACAAGATCCCCCACCATACTCCATGCTTTCTTGAAAACATCACTGTTATACCCATTTGAACCTGGCTTTTGTTTGAGTTTACGGAGAATGTAGCTTATTTCACCTCTTGTCTTATAAAAGGCTTTATTAAACTAACTTGTTGCTCTACATTCAAAATAGGACCATTATCGTCAATTTTGTAAAGCCCACAAAATAAAAACAGCCTAGCCCATAAACTATTAGCATAAATAGAAGCATCTGCTAGTATTAAACCAAACCAACGAAAATCAACTTCTTCATCTTTTCTCTCAATTATTTCCAGTTGGTAAGTGTGTTAAAACACCCTCTTTCTCCTGCATATGACACTTCTTTGATAGGTTCTCTCATTGTGTTTGTTTTTGCAAAAAATTGGGAAGAAGTTGTGAAGGTTAATAATCCCAAAATCTCTTAAAACATAGGTAAAAATTGTAGCTGCTATTTTATGTCCTTTTTTGTGATTTTTGATCATCCTACATTAGTTTATAGTTGAATTGTATGTTTTGGTTGTTTGAGACAATAATTGAAGTCATGAAAAAGGGATAAAAATGGAAAAAATGTAGCTGAAAAATGATAAAGAAGAGGAGATAGGAGACGAGGAGAGGGACATTTTTGAAAAATTTAAGTTGCATGAAGGGGCAAAATAGAAATGCAAATAGTGAAGGGCAAATTTGGAATTTAGTTCTAAGAAGGGCATTTTTTGGTATTAATTGAAATGAACAAGGGTAAAATAGGACTTTTAATTAGTTAAGGGTATATTAGTAATTATGGTGATTTGGTTAGTAAGGATATTTTTTTATAATTAAGAATAAAGTGGAAAAGGGCATAATGTCAAATTCTTAAGTGTATTTGAGTTGAAATTTTTCATAAATTAGTCTGATAGAATTTTTGTAATGTCTAAGTTTGAAGGTCTGATTAAGGAATAAATTGGACTATTAATTAATTGAGTCCGAAATCGAGGTAAGAATAACCTTGAACTGTATTCTTATAATAGTATTTTGTTATTAATAAATTATTTTATAGTGAATCATATTTTGGAATTAGTCATTAATTAAATTAATGATTAATAGTTACATACATGAATTACAAGGTGTTTTGTGTTTATGTTTTGTTATGCATATTGAGGTGTATTGATTGTTAATTTGGCGACAATGTGTTATTAAATAGATACTTAATGATAATATGTTGTGAATAATTGGCGTAAATTGAGAATTTGTGGCTTGCCTAAGATAGGTTTTAGTTTTGAGTTAAACAATACATATTTTGTGATAGTAGTTGATAATGAAATTAAGTATACTTTATTTTAATATGAAGTTGTTAATTTAATTTTGACCTATTTCTTTATTTATTTTACAGATAAATGGAAGGAAGTTCAAGTACTTCTGATAATTCAGTTGCTTCAGGTATAGGAAGATTCAATGATCCAGTTTGGGTTAATGTTAGATTGGTCCTAGAAGGAAGAATCATAGTATTTATTTGTATTGTAGTAAGCATTTGAAAGTTGGAGGAATCATCAGATTAAAGAAGCATTTAGCTGAGATCAAAGGTGAAGTGGATCTTTGTAAGAAAGTGAGTCGTGATGTGAAATAACAAATGAAGACTTTGCTTGAAGAGTATCAACATGAGAAAAGTAGAAGGCAAAGATTGAAATACAAAATTGGTAGTGAAAGTTCTTTTCTTGGTGTTCAGGATAATAGTGAAGATGTTGAAGGCATTAGTATTTCTGCCCAACAAGAAGGAAATATTACACCTGATGTTAGGAAAAGAAAAAGACAGGTGTATAATTTTTTTACGCCATGAACAACTCCTAGAGTTCAGCCTTCAATCTGTAGCACCTTACAATCTAAAAAAGCGGCTTATAATATGGACATGTGGCTAGATGGTAGTATGATTCAGGTATAGCATTCAATGCTACCCAATCTTATTATGATTAGCTTGTAGTAAATGCTATTAGGGATGGCAATTCCAGCCCGGCCAGCCCAGCCCATGGCCCGCCCTCAATGTACAAAACGACGTCATTTTAACAAAAACGACGCCGTTTTGACAATAAAAAAAAACATAGGCGGGTCGGGCCAGCCTAGCTGGTAGCCACCGGCCCAAGCGAGCCACGGGCGGGTCAGCCCGTGGCATGGGTCGGGCCCGTTGCCATCCCTAAATACTATTACCTCTTATGGTCTAAGATATAAAACCCTTTCAACTGATGACTATAGAGGTAAACTTCTGAGTAACTCTGTTTATGAAACTAAAAGTTATTTAGATGAAGGAAGAATGACTTGGCTACTTTTGGGTGTTCAATCATATGTGATGGTTAGATAAATAAAAGACATAAACCTATTATTACTTTTTTGGTTTATTCTGTAAAGAGGATAATGTTTTTGAAGTCTAATGATGCATCAGGCCTTACTAGAAATATTGATACTTTATTTAAAATATTTGATGATGATGGGAATAGAGTTAGGTCAAAAAATATTGTTCAGTTCATTAATGACAATGACTCCACTTATAAAGCAGCTACAAGAAGATTACAAAGTAAGTATGATTCTTTTCATTGGACTCCTTATGCTGCACATTGCTTTGACATGATTTTGAAAAACATAAGAGATACTAGGTATTTTCCTATTATTGATGAGATTTGTAGAAAGTAAAAAATGTAACCGTAGATAGGTACTGAATTTAAGAAGAAAAGATTTTACTAATGGTAAGAATTTATATCGTCCTGTTCTTACAAGATTTACAACTAATTTCTTATCACTTTAGTGTTTTATTCTAATGAAGAGGGAGTTGAGACAAATGTTTATGAGTGATAAGTGAGTTGTATTTCAACATACTAAGTTTAATGCTGGATTGGAAGTTTCTAGAATTATGTTTGAAGATAATAAATTTTAGTCACAATTTTAATTTATCATCCGAGTTTGTGAGCCTTTGGTGAGTGTATTTCATCTGACTGATAGTGATGAGAAGACAACAATGAGTTATTTTTATGATGCCATGGAGAGGCGAAGGAAGCAATCAAAGTCAATATAAAAAATAGGCATTCTTTATACACACCTTATTTTGTAGTCAGTAATGAGATATGAGAAAGATAACTTTACTCTCCATTGTTTGCAGCTGAAGCATTTTTTAATCCTAGTGCTTCAGATCAAGTTTTACAAAGAAAGCTGAACTAAATAGGGAATGCTATTAACTATTACAATAATTGTTGCCAATAAGATGATACAAGATCTCTTAAGCTCATAAATGGAGATTTATAAGGATGTTTCTGGTGATTTTGAGATGTCAAATGCTATTCGTTAAAGAGATAAACTTACTTCAAGCATATATTTTTGTTCACTTTTGTTACTTGTTGAAAATTAATCATCACTTTATTTTGTTTACAATGCTACTTTTGTCGTAAAATTGCTTAGTGAGATCAATTCAGAAGTGGTGTTCCAAAATTGCAAAAGTTTGCAATTCGAATTCTGAGTCAATAAGTGAGTGCAATAGGGTGTAAAAGGAATTGAAGTACATTTGACTTCATCCATTTCAAGAAAAGGAATAAATTGGAATACAAAAGATTAAATGACTTGGTGTTTGTTCGATATGATTTAAAGTTTCAGGAAATGTATGTTATTTTCATTATTAAGTTGTACATAATTTCTTGTTATTTCTTAATAATTTAATTTTATTTGTTTATTAAGATTCTTAATAGAGCAAGTAGTTAAGTAGATCCAATTTGCCTTGATCATATTGATCTTTTGGCGGATTGAGTTTTTGAGGAATTATATTTGATAGATGCGAGTGACTTGGAATATAATTTTGGATTGGAAAGTATTGATATGTCATTTGTTGCAATGAATTTAAATGATGGTGATGATGAGACTGGTTTCAATAATAAGGATTTTGTATCAAATGAGAATTGAGGTCAATGCGATTTGAGTGAGTATTTGATTGAATAATGTTTCAGATTTTCATTTCTCTCCCTCTTTTAATTTCAGTTATATTTGATATATATGTTAAATTTTATATATGCAGTATAAATATAATTGTAAATATTTTTATTTCAGGTTTTACTTCTTGCTAGTTATTTCCTCGGCTCAAACTCTTATTATAAATTGTAATAGTTAGAGAGTCATGAATATTTATTATTCTTTTTATTTGATATTTTCATATAATTATTATTTATTATTTGATAAAAATTGCAATATTTTAAATATTTTGTATTTTCCTTAATTTTATATTTGTGTGATGATTAAATGATCTTTTTTCATATTAATTGGAGTTATTATTTATATATCAAATATGTGAAAAGTAATATTAATAAAAATAAATAAATTGTTAATATTTCAAATTTCTATTATTATGAATTTTTGGAGATATGGTTGATGTAAAATTATAAATTATACAGTATAATATACTGAGAGACTATTTGACAATTTTAAAAAAATTTAAGAATTATTTTATAAATTTTAAAAATTTCGCGAAACCAAATTTGATATTGACGGGCGCGGGTACTGGTATACCTTTGGTTGATATGTGAAAAAGAATTGTAACCTAATATTCCAAGATTTTGAATAGAAAACAAAATCACTCTTTATTATCTTTAAACTCACTTGAGAAATAACATAGAAACAATATAATAAACACACACGGGAAATAACACAGGAAAATATGGTAAGCAAAGCAGCGTGATTAAGATAAGGTAAATTCTGTAAACACACACGTAAACTAGACATCGCTTCTTGTAAAAGTATGTATATGATCTCTCTGGACATGCTTACGCTGCTGTCGATATGCCACCGACGAACAATATTGAGCAGTATTCTTAGAGGCTATGGCAGCATTAACCAACTCGAGAGAGAGTACTGTACACATACTTTTACAAGCAGCTAAAATTATGGTAAGGGCGAAGCATATGCGAGTATATCAGGATTTTGTAGAAAGTCTGTCATAATCTCCTTGGGCAAGCCTATCCATGCTTCCATCCCCTTACCATCAGCCGTTTCCACGAAATAAACACCCACTTCTGGAGTTATTGGATATGCCACCCATAGAGGCTTTCCCCATCCAAGATCAACTTCATAAAATGGAAACTTCACCCAACTCATTCCAAATATCCTCACCTTGGGATTTCCTACACTTTCTAAATATGTACTCATGTACGAATTTAAGTACTCATCCACTGACCAGTCCTTAGTCATATTTCCCACTGATTCACGAATTTTCGCCGCTAATTCGTGATAGCTAGAGGATTTATTCTCTGTGAAGTGGCGAGCCGCTGCCCATATGGAAATGTTTCCTATGCATTGCTCCGATGAAGGAATGTTTATCTTCCTTCGCATGTCCACTACACTTGCTAAGACATAATCAGTCACAGTTTCATCTCTTTTTGAACATGCAGCTATAAAAGCACCACAAATTAGTGCCCCAACAGCTTCGTAGCGTGTTGGATTCTTAAAATCTGGATCACTCGCAATAATTTCTTTCAAAGCTGCTATCTTGGAACCCTCAAATACTAACCTCTTTTGTGCTGTACTCCTGTCAAATGAATAATTACTCCAAGTGAAATCTAATTCGTCCATTGGAGGGAACAAAGACGTTAAATCGAATTTGAGTACTCTAGTTTCGTTAACATAACTATAATCATCAGTGCGAGCAATACCCGCCCATGATTGGAGAAAGACTGAAAAAGATGACGCATCTGCAATTTTGTGGTTCAAGCATACGCCAACAGCCACCCCTCCGTCACTGAAATGATTGACTTGGACACCCAGTAGCTCCCTACCTGAGTTGTAGGATAAAAGGTCTTCTGGGTCGCAAGGTAGTAGCAGTTGCAGCTCCTGCATCGCAGGTTGTCTCAAAATCTTCCACATTTCACACTCTACATTGGCTTCAATGAAAGTTACTCCTTCATCGTTGCATTCGACATGGGAATTATTCTTTACACGTCCAGCAAAAGGATAGAAGAGGGTTAGTGTTTTTGCCAAAGACGCCTTCAGGCGGTTAGAAATTTCAGAGCGGGATTGGCCGTCGGTAGTGTAGAATAAAACAATGGGAATATAAGAAAGAGGCGCTAATTGATCAATAACCGATAATCTATTGGTTCTAAGGTGATGTGGTGTCGGAGAATAAAGCTTGATAGCTTCTTTAGTGATGACCTGAACTTTAAACTCCATCTTCCTTTTGTTAACACAATGAGAAAGTGAGTTATTGTGGGAAGCTGATCTGCAGATGAATAGATATATATAGGAAAAGGCTTCGTAGCCAGAGGATAAGAGTAGTGGAACAAATATTATCGAGGGCCAGAAGAAATGAAGGTATTAGAGTTGACCCTTCAAATTTAGACATTAGAGATTTGAGTGGAAGAGAATATGATATATTATGCATTGAAAGGAATGAAAGATTTACAGTCACCCTTCAAAAACTTAGACATTGGGGATTTGATTGGACAAGAATGTGATATCTTACATGTATTGGAAGCAATGACAGATTAGAGCTGACCCTTCAAATTCACACATCAGAGATTTGACTGAGAAAGATTGTGATATCTTATACATTGGATAGTACGAAAGATTAGGGTTGACCCTTCAAATTTAGTTAAGGGGGATTTCAAATTGAGACATTAAAATTTAGACATTGGGGAGTTGAGTCGGAAAGAATGTGATATCTTATATATTGGAAGGAAAGAAAGATTAGAGTTAATCCTTCAAATTTAGACATTGGAATTTTTTATTTCATTGGTGTGTTCTTTTTTTGTATTTTATAATTTATTTTATATATAAATTTATAATTGCAATTGTTGTGTTCTACGGGTTTGATTAAATTATTGAGTTTGATTAATTATTTTGATGGTCGGAAATATGATTAAATTGAGTCTATATAGGATAATACAGTAAAGAGGTATTTTAGTCCAATATACTGTAAAAATTGAATGTTATTTGGTATTTTAATCCTAAAATTTCAGGAATAATTATAAAAGAATTTCAAACTTTAATTGATTTTACAATACTAGTCCAATCCTTAAAAAATGCTTCGATTTTCAATTTTTTTGTAAAAATAATTTAAAGCTAAGTTTTTCTTTAATGTGATTAATGTGGTGAGTTACTTCAAATTAGTATTTTTTTCATGTGACTATCGTACTTTTATCACGTCACAAGTTGAAGAAGCAAGTAGAACTAGGCGAGGAAGGAATGTAGATCAAGAAGTAAAGAAGGAGTGCATAATTATTTTACGATTTTTTATATTTTAATTTATTAATTAGTAAATTTATACATGAAAAATATATGATATGTGGTAGTTACGTGTCAAAAATACTAATTTAATGTGACTCATCATGTCAACCACATTAACTAAGAACTTAACATCGGATTATTTTTGCAAAAAATAACTTTCAAAAAATTAAACGTAAAAATATTTTAATATTACTTTTTAAAATTTTGGTTATTATTATAAAATTAAATAAAGTTTTTTTTACAATTAATCTTAAATTTTAGTAGAAATATTGGGCTAAAATGATTTTAAAAGGTTAATAAAATTTTAAAAGAAATATCTAGATTTTATAAGAAGACATAATGCAAGGAGAGACACAGTGCGATTAAAGGGACCTTTTTAAGAGAGATGCAATATTTCAGAGAGAATTTCCTAAATCTTACGTATTCTGGGAAGTATCTAAGTGAATACTTTAATTTTCAAAACGAGATTTTAGATACCAATTAGTATTTCTAAGTTAATTGTTCGATTGGTTATGCATATTTGATGTCTTTTGGATATTAATTAACTATTTGTATTAAACAATTTATTATTTCAGATAAATTGGTGGAATATCCTTCATGTAGACTAAATTGTGGAGCAGGCATATTAGACTGGACTCAAGTCGGTAGACCTGCAAAAATAACTAATCAAAGGTTCAAGCCTTGCCTTCAAGGTATTCTCGACAAAGATATACTAACACTCAAGAATGTAATGGAGCGCTGATGGAGTGTCCTTTTGTTCTAAAATTTCTTGGGTTCACTAAAGTGATTTAATTTTATACAGTCTTTTAAACCTCTAAGATCTCAAGTTTCCCTTCTCAATTAATAAACATTTAGTTCTAGTTTTCTTTTCACTTATCAATTTAGAGTTAAAAAATCGAATTTGTTTAAGTAGTTCAAAGTTTTTAGTAATAATTAAAAAATCAAATTATTTCAACTAAAAAGTCCCATGAAATGTGATTGATAAAGTTTTTATCTACCTAATTTAAGTTTAGTTGGTTTGTTGAGTAACACAAGATTAACTATATTTGTATGAGAATCCTAGCTCACTAGAAAGATTAGAGTAATTTTTTTAAATAGTAATGAGAGCTATTATTTCGAATAAAATAGTAAGACTAACCAAATACATGATTAAAGTCTTAATCTCATTTGGTAGTCATAGAATATAATTAATTACTTGCTTTTATTACATTTATATTTTGTTCTGAATGGAATTTCCCTTGTTTAGTATAGTTGATACTAGGAGTTAGTAAATTAAATTTCTTGGACATAAGATATGTTTGAGAAGAGTTTTCAAAGTTAGATAAAAAATTGTATGTCTATTATGTAATTTTGCTATAATTCTTATTGAGAATTCGGTGATAGAGTTTAGAGATATGTCAAAATCATATAGATGACAAAATGTATTGATATTTGAGTTAACTAATATATCATAAAATTTAATGACAACATGTAAAATATATGTCACCACTATGAGAGCAAGATGCAAGAGGTTGCATGGAGTACAGTTAAAAAATAATACCTTATTGGAATTATTCCACTTAATTTAACCTACTAAAAGCATAAACATGGACATTAATTAGATAAACATAGCCCATAATTTTTTCTCTATGCTGAAAGATTTTTCACGTATGTTTGATATTCAATTTATTTTCTTGTCGTACACATTGTTTGGTTGTTTATTTTTTACGATTGAATTTCTTGAAAGTAGTTGATTCTTCTTAATTGACGTTACGGTAGTTGTTATTGGATCCCAACAAATACATTCCATTAGTTATTTTGCGGGCTACTGAAACCTAAATGGCCATTAACGCTCTTTCTTTGGGTGAGGACTGAGGGGATGAACATAAAATTTTGTCCACTATATTTACATATTTTTTTATTTTATTATCTATAATAATAATGATTACTATTACTATAAAAGGGCTATGAATAAGGAAACCAATTTCAAACACCAATATTTAAGTGACAGTGGGTTCATACGGAAAGAATAGTAATAAAAATGAAAATGAATATAATGGAGAATGAGAGTGGATATAATCATTATAATTATTATAATTATGATGGTTGGTTAAAAAAAATGAATGATTACCATTATCGATAGATATTGATTTGTTTAAAATATTAAAAAATAAAAATATTTTAATTATTTAATAAATTATATTATATTTAATTATATTTTAATTAATTACATTTTAATCAATTATATTTAATTAAAATATTAAAAAATATGTGTGATACTTGGGAATCAAAGCTATTCGACACACTATGTATGGACTATTATCCAATATTAAGATATGAAAAAACTATTAAATTAATCAATGAAACAATCAATTATTACTATTCATTCTTTTTATATTAATTTATTTTCGTAACCCTCAACCAAGCACCCTTTTGAATGCATCGTAATAAAAATGGACAGAAGCGTTTGAGTTTGTGGGGCTCCTTACATGCGGCTTGTCCTGTTGGAAAATGATGCATATTTAAGAATATCAGGATGTCGTTCAAAAAGGACCATATCTTCTTCAGGCAACCCCACTCCTGCTTCCATGCCCTTACCGTCACATGTATCCCCGAAGTAGGCACCGGTATTAGGGGTCTT
>JAOQMM010000001.1:17274423-17286958 GCA_027563515.1 Erythroxylum platyclados
AACCAAGAGAAGGGATTTAGTTACTCATAACAATAATAAAACAAAATAGAAAAGTAGAATAACATAGAGTCTCCATCGCTGCTGGATTTGCAGAAGAAAATGAAAAATACAACCTAAAACGAAAACAGAAGAAAGGTTGCAAAAAACGTGAAGATGGATCTCAAAGATGTCTTCGATTTTGCCTCCCCTTAGTGTTTTTCTCTTTCCTCTTGCCGTGATCTGTTACAGATACACCCTTCTCCAAATCAGGTAGTAGATCCCCACATAAAGATGCAATCTTGGTTTCCAAATTAATTTAAATTCTATATGTATTAGATCTAGAAACAGATCAGATTCTGCAGATCCGCTTTTTCCTTAAACATGCCCACGCTTAGTCAATTGTTTGCTGTCAGCTGGAATCTGAATTGCCTTCAACCTCCTTGCTTCTTTTTGATTCAATTTCTTCTCCAATGTGTTGAAAGTCATCTAAGAACAATTAATAAACAAATTCATTAGTTTAAAATAAAAATTCCAACACAATGAAGAGATTTATATCCAAATTTAGTACAAAAATAACAACTTATCATAAGTCGAACCAGTATAAGTCTATCGTGTCACTCTCTCTCTCTTAACTTTTAAATTTCCACATTATAGTGTTTGTGTTTTTCAACTTACAAGAGGCTCCTTCAGTTTTACAATAGGCTCCTTTATTTTATATCGTAAAAGGTTCCTTCGTTTTTGAAACAATTAACAAGCTCCTATCAATTAGCAGACTCCTTTTGTTTTAAGTATTAACAGGCTCCTATTGATTAATAGGTTCCTTTCTTTTTAGAGCACTAGGAGACTCCTATCAATTAACAGACTCCTTTCCTTTTAAGTGCTAGCAGGCTCCTTTCAATTGACAGGATCCTTTTGTTTTCAACGTTAACAGGATCTTTTTGAAAGTTGATGGGACCCTTCTATTTATAGATTTTTTTTGTTTAGAAGGATATTATCCTTTTTAAAATACCTTGCAAATTTTTTTACACACAATTCATACCCCTCTTGTATGTATTTGCTTTATCATTTGGTATTAAAGCAAGGTTTCACAATTATTATGTTCTACAATAGGTGATAGATCATGGCAAACAATTTTAGAAGCCTCAAAGGACAATCCGTCCCAAAGCCTCCTTATTTCAATGGAAACAACTACTCCTACTGGAAAGAGAGAATGGCTATTTATCTTCAATTTATAAATATCAAAATTTGGCAAGCTATTAAGGTTGGAGCCACACCTGCTGCTACTGACAACATAGAAATGTGGACCGATGCTGATAGAAGAAACACACTAAAGCAAGATATTATCTTATTTGTGCACAATCTCCGGAAGAGTATGAAAAGATATCTTACTGTTCTATAGCAAAGGAAATGTTGGACAAACTACAAGTTACCTTTAAAGGAACGAACGAGTTAAAGAAATATAGAACAAGTCTTTTAGTACATCAATATGAAACTATTTGTATGAAATAAGGAGAAACAATAGACGAATTCTTTGGACGTTTCAACAATGTCATCACTGCCTTAAAGAACTTGGGTTAGATATATCCAAATGACGAGTTTGTGATAAAGATTCTAAGATCACTTCCAAATGAATAGAGACCTAAGGTGATAGCTCTAGAGACTACAAAGGATCTCGACACTATCTCACTCGACTGTTTAAAAGGAAACTTAATGATCCATGAAGCTGAACTTAGGCGAGACGAAGGATCCTCATACAAAAAAGGAATGACACTAAAAATAGCTGATGAATCAAACGGAGATGAAATCGACACTGAATTAGAAATAGATGGAGATGACAAATTCAATTTCATGGTCAGAAAATATGTCTGCTTCTACAAAAAGAAGCTTATGAAGAAAAGAGAAGGGAATAAGAAGACTGGAAACAACAAGTTCCTATCAAAAGGGAGCAACATTAATAGCAATACTCAAAACAATCAAATCATATGCTATCACTGCAAGAAACCTGGACACACAAGACCAAAATGTCCTCTTCTTTAAAAGGATAAATGAGAAAATAGAAAACCCAAAAAGCAAGTTATGACAGCAACTTAGTCAGATGAGGACTTTGAAAACTTTGAAGAATAAAAGCCTGAAGAAGTCAACAACATTTGCTTTATGGCTGAATCGGGATAAAATGAGGTATATTATTCTGACTCCGATATTGAAATTAAAGAATTAAGAGATGTATATCATAACCTGTATGATCGGTATAAAAAACTGATAGGACAGTATTTCAAAAAGGTTGAGAAGTCCAAAAATAATGATGCATCCTTGATGAGTAAGATTGAATCACTAGAATATGAGAATAAGAAGTTGTTGTCTAGAATTATATCTCTTGAAAATGACAACAAGCAAAAAATCTCTAAAAAGGAATTCTTGGAACAAAAGGTAAGTCAGCTAGAGAATGCATTGCTTGAAAATGATTCTATTAAGGTAAAACATTTAGAAGAAAAAGTTGCTCCTCTAGAAAAAGATCTTGTCAATTTTGTTGATGGTAGGAACAATCTTGATGAATTACTTGGAAGTTGTAAAGGTGTTTTTGACAAGGCTAGAATAGGATATAATGAAAACAACAATATTAGGCCATACAAAAATTTCTTTGTTAAATCTAGCAGTAACTATAGCCAAAACAGCAGGAACTTGACAAATGGCAAAAATTGTAGTAATTATCATTCATCATTTTCGTGCAATTAATATGGTAGACGTGGTCATATTAGTCAGTCATGTTACTTTTGAAAAATGAAGAAACTATCTTAGATGTATGTTTGGAGACCGAAAGGTCAAACTACTAACCTGAAAGGACCCAAAAAAATTTGGGTACCTAAAATGAGATAATCTATTTTGCAGATATACTTCAAAACGAAGACAAGAGAAAATCAATGTGTAGTTGATAGTAGTTGTTCGAGACGCATGACAGGTGAAATATCACATTTCAACGATATTAAAAGGAAAGACGGAGGTAATGTTGTCTTTGTCGATAAAAAACAAGGCAAAAGTCACTGGAATTGGTAAAATTGGTGACTCTAACTCTGCTTCTATTGATAATGTTCTTTATGTTAATTGAATGAAGCATAACTTGTTCAGTGTAAGTCAATTATGTGATAAGGGTTATAGAGTTACTTTCTATGCATCACATTGTGAAATTATTGATAATCTTAATGATAATATTGTATTTATTGGTCTAGAAATCAGAACATATACTGTGCTTAATCGGAAGATATGTCTTCACAAAATGTCAAATGTTTTGTTTCTATAGAAAAAGACTCTTTTATCTGGCACATAAGATTTGGACATGCTAGCATGAGCATCTTATCAAAATTGTCCAAAAATGAGTTAGTGAGAGGACTTCCTAACCTGAAGTTTGAGAATAATCAGGTCTACGAAGCTTGTTTAAAAGGAAAACAAATTAGAAGTAGCTTCCCTCCTAAAAACATCGTGTTAACAAACCAACCGCTTGAACTTGTACACATGGACTTATTTGGTCCTACTAGGACTCAAAGCTTTGGTGGTAAACATTATGACTTTGTTATAGTAGATGATTATTCTATATTTACATGGGTTTATTTTCTATCAAATAAGGATGATACTTTTGAAGTCTTTGAGAAGTTTTGTAGAAAAATTCAAATAAAAAAGGATACTGCATTACATCTATTCGGAGCAATCATGGAGGAGAATTCGATAACGAAAAATTCAAAGATTTCTGTAATGAAAATGGGATATCTCAATTTTTCATACCCAAGGACTCCTCAGCAAAATGAAGTTGTTGAGAGAAAGAACAGGACTATCATTGATAAGGCCAGAACAATGCTATGCGAAAATGATCTACCTTATGGTTATTGGGCAGAAGCCAGGTCAACTTCTTGTTACATACTTAACAGATGCCTTATAAGACGTATTTTGAAAAAGAACCCCCTATGAGTTGTGGAAAGGAAGAAAACCAAATGTTGCTTACTTTCGAGCATTTGGTTGCAAGTGTTTTGTTCGAAATAATAGAAAAGACAATCTTGGAAAGTTCGATGCGAGATCAGATGAAGCCATCTTTCTGGGCTACAGTACCGTTAGTAAAGAATTTAGAGTTTACGCAAAAGAACAAAGAAGATAGAAGAATCAATACATGTAATATTTGATGAAGCACTACCCTCGTCAACAATAGCTGATTCAGATGATGAAGAGCATCCTTTGGCTCCTAAAAATACATTGCAGACTCAATCAACACCTATAATACCTTCAGAATTACAAGATCAAGAAGGCCCTTCTGAAGCCAGGACAGAGCAGACTCCTTCATCTCAACAGGAGCCTATATAACGAAGAACACCAAAAGAATGGAGAGGTCTTGATACACATCAGTACATTCTAGGAGACCCCTCTGAAAGTCTAAGATCCAAATCATCCTTCAAGAATAACTTTATTGCCCTCATCTCATAATTAAAACCAAAAACCATTGAAGAGGCTCTAACTGATGAAAATTGGGTTTCAGCTATGAAAGATGAATAGAATCAGTTTTACAAAAACAAAGTTTGGAATCTAGTACCTCGTCCGCAAAACAAGTCAATCATTAGAACTCGTTGCGTATTTCGAAACAAACTTGATGAAAATGGTAAGGTGGTAAGAAACAAAGCTAGACTTGTAGCTCAAGGTTATAATCAACAGGGAGGTATTGACTTTGATGAGACTTATGCACATATTGCTAGATTGGAATCGATTAGAATTTTACTTGCCTTTGCATATTATAGAAACTTCAAATTGTTCCAAATGGATGTCAAACGTGCCTTCTTAAATGGATATATTAACGAAGAAGTGTTTGTTAAGCAACCTCTAGGCTTTGAAGATGAAAACCATCCTGACTACGTGATGAAGTTGACTAAAGCCCTGTATGGTCTAAAATAAGCTCCTCGAGCATGGTATGAGAGGTTAAGTAATTTTCTGCTTAAGAAGAACTTCAAAAGAGGAAAGGTAGATAAGACCTTATTTATTAAGAAAAGATGAATGATTTACTCATAGTGCAAATATATGTTGATGACATAATATTTGTTGCTACTAATCAATCTTTCTGTGAAGAATTCTCAGGATTAATGCAGGGGGAGTTTGAAATGAGCATGATGGGAGAACTATCTTTCTTTCTTGGGTTACAAATCAGACAAACAGAAAAAAGGATCTTCATTAGCCAAGACAAATACACAAAGGAACTCATTAAGAAGTACCATTTTGAGAATGCCAAATCTATGAGTACTCTTATGTATACTGGAACTAAACTTGATAAGGATGAAGAAGGCAGATGAGACAAAGTACAGAGGAATGATCAGGCCACTACTATATCTTACAAGCTCAAGGCCAGATATTATGCTTAATGTGTACCTTTGCGCATGCTTTCAATTAGATCCAAAAGAAAGCCACCTTCAAGCAGTCAAATTGATCTTTTGATATCTTCACGAAACTATGGACTTCGGACTATGGTATCTAAAAACTGATTCTTTTAACATAGTTGGCTATTGTGATCCAGATTATGCATGTGATAAAGTTGATCGATCAAATTCTGAAAGATCAGATTATGATTATTATATTTGGCAATTACAATGGGAAGCAAGGCTATAAGGCGGAGTGAATATGGAAAGATTACCTCAGTCACAAACCGTGAAGAGTAATTGATCCAATTCGTGGACGTTCCTATGAAGAAACATTTATGATACTCGAACTCATGTCGTATCGAACATGTTACCCCATTTTAAAATGGCTTTATTCTGCAATAGCAAATGCTCCGATGGCTATTAAAGAGGGAACCCAAGACTCGATTACTGACCCTGGTTTGACGCCGCAACACTTCCTTTCCTCTCTATCAGCTGGGAACAACTAAGCAGGGGAAGGAAGGCAGCTAAGTGTTAAGTTAGGGTGTAGGTAGTACCTTAGAATGAACTGACATGAGAATCAGAGAAGGAAAAGGGGAAAGATGCTTTCTAGAAGTTGGTTTGGCCAGGCCCAATGGATTCCTATGCACCAATGCCAGTGTCAATTTCTCCAGGCAAAGCGGTGAAGTGCTGCACCCTAATGGAAACTCTAATTATTACATGACAGACAGAAAGGCAGAAGGACTGGTAGAAATGGAGCCTGGTCTGACCCTCTTTCTTGATGTTCCACAAAATGGGATGTTACGAGAAAGAATTTCTATCCAAACATGAGTTGGTCGTGTATTTCTTGTTACCGCAGCACTCGTTCACCCCTTCACTTTCTTCAATTGAAAATCAATCAACAAAATTGCATAGCTCTTTCAATAATTGAAACGGAATATATAGCAGTTGTCAACTGTTGTGCTCAAATCTTATGGATGAAGCATCAACTTTAAGATTTCTCTCTAAACTTTAATCATATTCCTATATTATGTGATAATACTAGTGCATCTTTCAAAAAATCTTGTGCATCATTGTAGGGCTAAGTATACAGAAATTAAGAATCATTTTCTTAGAGATCATGTTTTAGAAGGAACCATTGATTTTTTGCATGTTAATACTGAAAATCAAGTAGCTTATATTTTCACTAAGCCACTCTCTGAAAATGGATTTTGCGTGGTAAGAAAAGAGCTTGGTAATGACAGACTATCTGATATTATTTTTGTATAAATTTTCTATGCTACTTCTTTTTGGCAGGCTCCTTCTAGTCCGATCCTTTAGTAGGCTCCTCTCAGTTTTGAGACCTCCTCTTAGTTTAGTAGGCTCCTTCTAATTTAGAAGGCTTCTCTTATTGTTAGAAGGATCCTCTCAGTTTGACAAAATAAAGTACACATGTCCTAAAAAGGAAGTTATTCAAGGCGTCGTTTTAGCTATTAAAAATGCGCACTCTGTTATGATAAATCTCCGTATATATTTGATAGAAGATACGCAGACAATCACTCTTCCTCTTTTAGCGTGTACTGCTGCCTATCCTCACATGAGATCAATGCTCAAGAATCACTTAATATACTAGAAACAAACTTCTCTCTTCTACTCATCGTTGTTTTTCTCAAAAGTGTCATTCTTTTCCTCTTTGCACCCTAACTTTCTGATTTCTCTCTATTCTTTCCTAAAAAATAAAATCCTAAACCTCAATGGCACAAATGAAATCAAAAGGACAGAAGAAAACCATGGCTTCAACTTCCAGCCATAAACAAACTCTCATTTCTGAGTCCTCTTCTTTGTCTCCAATAGTAGGTTCTTTGAACACCCCTACTTTACTTGTTTCTGTTTCATCTAAGCCCTAAACTTCGGAAACACCCATTCAGGAAACTCTAGAGGAGAGAAAAAGACAGATTTTGGCTATGCTATCCCTAGAATCAAACTCTGACTCATCTTCAAAAAACAATGAACCTTCAGTCGAATAGCAATTTGTCTCTCACTTTAGTGGAGAAGAAGAAGAAGAAAAAGAAGAAGAAGAAAACGAAGAAGAAGAAAAAAAAGAAAAAGAAAAAGAAGAGGACGAAAAAGAAGTAGAAGAATCCTCTAGTGAGGGGGAGCAAACAAGAAAAGTAAGATTTCATATACCCATCCTTACTCTGACCACTCCTACTCCTTTTTGTACTCCTCCTTCCACTACTCCTAAACCTGGTCCTAAGGATAAGAAAGTGTTAGAAGTGCATTGGGTTGTAAACGATGATGGATCAGATGAAGAACCAACTTCGTTAATAAGGAGACTAAGGACTAGAACAAGCGTGGCAAAGCAAGTTGCACATGAAGAAACTCCTGCGGCTGAAAAGAAAGAAGAAGAAGATTCATGAGAAAGAAAAAAGAAGAAATAAGAAAAGGCAAAGTGCCTATGGTCGAAGAAAAAATTAAGGATCATTAGGGATGAGCCAGTATTTGAAGAAATCCCTAAGGCCAAAAGGAAAAAATCAAAGAAACTCACCGTACTCCAGAGGGGAAAGTCCTTAGCTCCAATAAAGTTGTTTCAGTTGATGGAAGTTGAAGCAAGGTACAAGATACACTACAAGAAGAGAAAGGTGGTAGCCGGACGCATTTTTCCTCCCAATATTTTTGATGAAATTGGTATTCCAATCTCTTCTTTTTTTATTGCTGTTGGATGGGAAAATTTTGTGAGCTTGAATGAAATAGTGTGTGATGACCTGGTTAGATGTTTTTACACACACATGAGAAAAGAAGAAATTGATGGAAAGTTGACAATAATTTCTTGGGTCCGTAAGTGTGAGATTTTGATTACAGAAGAAATTTTGACAAACATACTGAATGTACTTCCTATAGGTAGGACTGATCTTCCCTGTCATAAGTGGGACATTGATGAATTTGATCTAGGAGAGGTTATGGACTTTATATGTCTATACACTGAGAATGCCCATAAAGGGAGACCCTGGTGTAGATATTTGGACCTACTGCCAAGATGCCTTGCATCCATATTGGCTTAAAGGGCAACAAAATGAAACTCCCAGCAATGATTCTGAAGTTTATGGTGGACAAGAGAAGTCACAAGAATATAATGATCTGATCCTTCAAAAGATTGTAGAAATGTAGATCTGATCCACCCCACAAAAATTAGCCGTTACTGCACTATAGAGCACCGATGATCTGATCCTTCAACAACTGAAGGAAGTTCTCTCTAATCAAGCTCAAATGCATAGCCAGATAGATAGCATGCAAAATCAAATCCTAGAAATGCAGATTTTGCTTAGAAAGATTTCTGAATCCTCTTAATGACTCTGTTTCTTAATGACTTATGATATTGTTTGATGCCTTAGTTACTCTTTCCCTCTATTTTTTTGATAATGACAAAGGGGGAGAATAGTTAATGATATACATTGCATGCATCTTACTTTGCATCTGTGATATATTTTCAATATTGCCTTGATGATATATTTGTTATTGATAATATTTGCTAACTACTATCAAAATGTTGTTGAATTTGTGAAGTTTAAATCTGTGATATACAAACGATAGGCTCCTTCCTTTAGAAATCAAGCTCCTTCTATTTATAATTGTGAGTAAGAACATATAAAGTTTACAAGAACCTTTTCGAAATCCTTTATTATTATTTGAATTTTGAAAATATATCTATTATTATTTGTCATCATAAAAAAGGGGAGATTGTTAGCTTAAGGTTTATGTTTAATGATTTTGATGATAACTTTATAATATTTCAAAATTCAAATTGGATTTATTTCCTTATATATGCAACATTATAATTCTTAAAAGGAAATAAAATTATAGGATAATTGCTTCCTTTCTTGTATGAACCTTTTTTATAAACTTACCTAATCATAAATGGTTCCATGAAGGATCTTACTAATTCGAATAATTAGCTCTGGAAGCCTTGACGGAACGTTCTTCTTAAGGTCAGAATATCAAAGATTTCAGCAGAAATGATATCGTAGATTAAGCAACGACTAGTTGAGGAAAATGTCTACTTAAGGAAGAGCCACTATATTTGCGACAAACATGAGACTTGCAAAATACCTTAGCAGCTCAATATTCTTGAAAGTTATATGAAACTCTTTGTGCCTTAGAAAGTGAAATCACTCTATTGAGAGAGACTGTTAAATCATTTATATATTTCTTGTTGAGAGCTTGTAGAGGTTTGTTAAACATTACGAGTGTGGAAGGTTGAATAACCTTGAAAAATATGTACTTGTGAGCTTGGAGAGGCTCATGAAAATTTACTACTTGGATTTTATAGTGAAATACTCACGTTGAATACTTGGGGATTGGACGTGGGCTTCATTATAAGTCGAACCAGTATAGATAGACTGTGTCACTCTCTCTCTCTTAACTTTTAAATTTCTGCATTATAGTGTTTGTGTTTTTCAACTTACAAGAGGCTCCTTCGATTTTACAATAGGCTCCTTCTGTTTTATATCACAAGAGGTTCCTTCGTTTTTTGAAGCAATTAACAGGCTTCTATCGATTAATAGGTTCCTTTCTTTTTTGAGTAATAGTAGGCTTCTATCAATTAACAGGCTCCTTTCCTTCGAAGGGCTAGCAAGCTCCTTTCAATTAACAGGATCCTTTTATTTTCAACATTAACAGGATCTTTTCCAAAGTTGATAGGACCCTTCTATTTATAGATTTTTTTTTGTTTAGAAGGATATTATCCTTTTTAAAGTACCTTGCAATTTTTTTTTACACATAATTCACCTTCCATCTTGTGTGTGTTTGCTTTATCAATCCTTGCTTTATTTCTAAGTATTACTGCTTAGTTTCGAACCATACAAGCTGGAGAAGAATATAGGGATTTACTAGGCCTAATAATCTTTAGAGTTTTTAGTTCAAGAAGTTGTTTTTTAAATTCATCGTAATCTTCTAAATTATATCTCATAGCAATAACTCTAATAATCGTTTGCTTATCTATCAGTTCTAAACTGGCTTCTTTTCTGTTTTTATCCCAAAATTATAATGGATTATCAACATAATTTTTCTTTATTTTTTGGTTTACTAATTCTAATCCATCTTTGATGGTTTTTATCTGTTGATATTTGTTTTCTATAATATTTTCTATTTTTAATAAAGGTTTCCCCGTTGGTTTTTCTTTATATCCTACACCATGTTGGGTTATGTGAGGTTTAAAGTGGATTGGGGTACCTCGAGCATAAGCATGTTTTATTCAATTACCGACAATATAGTGACCACAATGAGTTTTGAAATGTATTTGTTGTTTAATATTATCAAATAATATCTTATGAAATAATTGAAGAAAATTATTTTCTAAAAGAATATCAATTCCTGTATCATAAAAATAAAAATGGTGGACATTTTATTAAGAATGATCCTAAAAGTATTTGGGGTTAATGAATACCGCTGGATAAATGTATATTAGAAATATCTAATGCTATTATATTTTTTAAAGTTTCATGATATTGTCAAGGAAAACAACCGACTTTACATAAATAAGAACTAGCTCCACTATCTATACAAGCAACAAATTATTCAGCTTTATAATCTTTATAATTTATTCCAATGGGAATATAAATACTAGTAGGACTAGTCATTATCTAGGAATATATATTATATTATTGTTATAGGATAGTTGTATTCCATATTGAGTTAAAACTAGCTCCTAACATTATTTCTAAATTGAATCCTTCATTTTTGAATAATAATCTTATAGGTATTTTACTACCTCTGATAGGTGTTAATTGCATCATGTTTTAGGACATATTTTGATATAAGTTTAGCTGTTTATTCATTTGTTTCGTATGTGTTTAGGATATAATTGTGTTAGTCTGTGAATTATTTGTCTTTTAAGTTTTTTTTATGGGTTAGAATAAGCAATTGAGCTTAATTATTATGTTTTAAAGATACTTTGATGTGTTTGTTAGTGTTTCATGGTCAATATCAAAGAACAGACGAGTTTCAGAAGGCATTCAGGGTAAAACCATGGCCCACTGAGACAAATGCACAGTTGCTTCCAACTTCGCATTTTGAGGGACTTTTTTGACCCTTCGGACCCCGAAAAATACCCTAGCTTGGCCCTAAACACAAAATAACATAAAAAGGAACATCAAAAGTGACAAAAAGGCAGCTTTTGCATCAACCACCAAAAAGAAACCCTAAAAGAGAGTTCATCTAGAGATTGAGAAAGAGAAGAAGGAAGAGAGAAGAGGAAGACGATGCAGACTCGGCGTACTTCCTGGAATAAGAAGTTTTTTAACATCGTGGCCTCCCATCATCCATTCTGAGTTTATTTCCTATTTATTTTCTTTTATTTAATTGTAGAATTGAAATATATAGTTTGATTATAGATTTGGAATGTTAAATGATGTTCTATACTCACCTTTGGAATTTTACCTTTGATTTAATGGAATATGATTGTTTATATGTTTGTTGAATTTCGTTGTGATTTAATTCTGTGCTTCATAATTCGATAACAAACTGAGAGGGTGAATCAAGTAAAAACGATTAAATTGAGCTAACAAAACTTAGGTAATATAATAGAATTAGAATTAAATCATATTGGTAATTTGTGCATACAGAGATCACGTATAGGTTTCTAGTAGTTTATTATAGAGCTTAAGAACTGATTAGGTTTTGGATAGGTTGTAAATTGAGAAATTATATCTCCCATAATCTGATTAGGGTTTATGCTTTAGGGTTTTGATTATAACTTGAGAGAGAGTAATCGACCCTAGGATAGTTTAGAACCAATAATTCGATAAATCATTATCAATTAGGCTAGTATTAAGGATTGGTAAAATTCCCTTTCTCTCTTTTGGTCATCTCATAGGTTGATTCTTGGTGTGTTGCAATTGCCCAACTATTACAAATCATTAATCATTAATCGCAATTTTGAATTCGTTATCTGTTGATTGTTTATCATTAATTGTTAATTGATAATTGGTGTTTTGTTAATTAATTTTGTTTCGTTTGATTGAATTAGTTCTCGTGTTTAATTTCGTTGTTTCGTTAAATTCTGTTTAGTTCTTCTAGCCTTAGATTCTAGGATTAGATTTTCCCTCCTCATGGGATCGACACTGTGACGCATTTTGTATATGATTGAGTATGTTGTGGACAGGAGAGTCCTGCGGCCTTGTTGAGTTGATTTGAGCATA
>JAOQMM010000001.1:17313134-17326377 GCA_027563515.1 Erythroxylum platyclados
TAACCCCACAATTTTGGCTTACAAATCGACTGTTATGGTTTTTTTATGTGAAATCTATCTCTATTAACAATGCGATTCCCCTCTATATAAAAGTTACAGAGTTCTCTCAACCTATTCTGTGGATATCGTTAGAAGTCGGATACTTGAGCGATTGTGGTGGTTGAAACAAATCAGTTTCAGAAACAGTTCGAGAGATACGACAAGAAAAGATCAAATTTCAGAATAAGGTACAAATTTTAGATTCAAGCTTAATTATGATTTACATGTTAATCATTTTATAGAATTAAAGAGATCTTGGTTTTCGGGAAATAAAAAAAGCGAAAAAATTTCATAATTATTCCACTGCGGTCGGGATAGAATCCCAACCCGATTTTTCAAACTATTCCAACTTTTTTCTAAGAGATATAGAAGGAGAGAAACAAACAGTAGTTTTGCGGGGAAATCTAGATGTTTAAATTCACGTACTTAACTCACAACTGCAAACATGAGAGAGCAGCTGATTATCATTCAGATGGAGAAGAAATGTAGGAGGCTGCTGCTTTCTTGGAGACTTTTATCCTATTATAATTTGATGATGGGCTGGACAGTAAGTGTTCAACACGATCTACACTAACTCAGGAGAATGACAATGTCAACACTAGGTGCTGTGTATAGGGAAATCAGAAATAAGCGTGCAATTTTTTGATCAAAAGGGACCAAAATGAAGGAGTTTGGGTTTCTCGAACCCCTCATCAGATATGGAGAGAGCTATTACCATGGGAATCAATAAACATAAGGAAGTACAGCAACAAAAAGAACAGCCCTAAAGAATTGGCAATCAACAAGGATGCAGATAGAAAATGCATGCATGTAACCCAAGCAGATTAAGATTACCAAATCAATATAGGACATTTAAGCACAAATTTACAAAGAGAAAGAACTTACCTGAAGAGTTAAACGAAGGCAGGGGATGGGATCCTATGATCTCTAGCAACCAGTTGGTAATCAGGGTTAAGCTTGAGGATATCTAGGTAGTACATAAGAATCAACAAATCTTCAAATTTTGGTGTTAGTTCTCACCTAGTATGGGACCGACCGTCCATGTATAACTCATGTGACTCCTCCATCCTAAAGTACAAGCCTAGCAAATGTAGAACAACAATCAATGGTAAAAAAGAAGAAGATACATGATTCAATACAGAGGATTCTATACCTTGGTATTTTGACCAGCGCGGAGAAGAAGAATACCCTGAATGCTTCTGCTCTACTTTGAAAGAATATGGAGACTCTTTCAGAAGGGAGGGACTCTTTTACCCTCTATAGAAAACATCACCACTTACTAGTTTGTTTCTGATTATTACAACGTCATCATTTTATTGATTATGTTTGGTAACTACGGGCTTCTACGTTGTCGTTTAGTTTATGCTTGACGTAAGGGAGGATTACAACTCTCCGGATATTATGTTTATCTCTCATTAATTTCAATAAATATTTTTTATTTTCAAAAAAAATTCTTAATGATGAAGAACCTACGAGAGTGCGAACTCCTAAGTCCCAATTAACGTGGAAAGGGTATGCTCCTGCTTTCTGCAACAACCTGATACCAATAAACTTGCATATGCTTGGTTTTCCAAACACTTTGACATGCATTTAAAATTTTAATTCATTTTTAAAGAGGAACATAAAATTAAAGTTATGTATCATTCATCTATATCAGATCTGAAATTATCTACTGAGTGTATAAGTTGAAAGTTTTAATCTTCAGGCATACCTAACAGAATATGAAATTAAAGATTTTCACAATCAGAATGCACGATATAACAACAAATATAATCACTCCTACACATCAAATAATTTACATACCAAGATTTATCCTTTTCTATTCAAATAAATACCAGAGTCCCCAATGCAGGACCACTAGAGACTATCAGGGCTTAAAATGAAGGAAAGTGCCTGCAAAACCTGAAACTATTAGCCTCCCAGTTTCAATACATGTTGGCAAACCCTTTCTGTTATATTATCAATCAGCTACTCCTTACATTGGTTAGATACTACATATACAGTTTTAAAACAGGGTTAGGAAGATTTATCTAAAGGTGGGGGCAGCAAGCCTTGCTGTTCATTCAAATGCTATTGACATGAAGGTATCATCATCCAAAAGTGAGTCAATATCAATAAGTTCTTCATCACCATCAGCCGGCTCTTCAGGATTGTCTACCACATCACTTGACTGAAAAAGCAAAAAGCAGAAAAAGGGCAGAGGAAGATGTGGAGAAAAAAGCAGTTAGCATTCCTGAAATTTTTTGAGACCAGAGTAAAGACGAAAGAGAGCAAAGAAATTGAAGGATTTCGAGGAGGCTTAAGGAGAAATTAGACCAAGTCCGAGTGATCTTATATATAAACATGACGTTATACCTCAATCAAAAATTTTAAGAAAACAGATTATGAACCTCATCTTTGTATATAACTCACTTTATCTTTATGTTTCTTTCCAATATCGTATAACTTTGTGAATTTCCAACACAAGTATTACACTCCTAAATAACATATATAGGTGGATATACCTCAGTTTCACGTAACTTCTCTGCAACTGTAAGTAATCTTCGGTATTGAGCACGGCCATCTGGATGATGAAACATGGATACCACCCTATTAAGTGCTTTTTGTGTCCTCTGCTCACTTTGCTTCCTTCCTTCCTTCAGAAAATCATACTCATTCTCCTTCGTGGACAGGGATTGTGGATTGGAATCCATGGACAGTGCATCTCGACGGAACCCCCGCAGACCACTTCCTTTACGTCTCCAGCGCAGAATGACCTTTTCCAGAATTCCTACTGACCATACAATTGTTTTATATTGTTTCCTCACCTGGTGTCCCCTCACATGGGCCTTTAAGCAAAAGAGAGATGGTGTCAGCTTTTAAGTTCACGCAAAGGAATACAAGCATGCAGCTAATAATTACTTTCCTGATTATATGGATGATCTTATTCTATGAAATAAAGAAAAATGTAATAGCAGAGGCAAACCTGGAGTTTAACAATTCGTTGCCTGATTATCAAGAATTCTTTTCTCTTTTTCCATCCCCTATACTTTTTTTGGATTTGGGTGGCAGCAGCATGAGCTAGTCCACCTGAATGTAAAGGTTTGCATGCCTTTGCCGCAACAAGTGACAGAGCATGTTCATCTGATACATCAAATTCGTCATCTGCCAACTGTTTCTGCTGGAATGACTTCATTCTGAACATTTGATATATACGACTGGCAGCTTGTGTAGCATTACGGACAGCTGTGAGTGAATCCTTTAGTGACAATTCATCTGGCACATCACCATGATTCACAGGGGTAGCCGTCCGCTCCGAAATAGTTAGCACAACTGACGTCCCTGAAGCTTCTGGTGTTTCGTCATCCTTTGGATCTTTCACAGTAAGGGATGAAAGGTAGCTCGTCAAAGATGACTCCGCCAGAAAACCAGAAATTCCTTTGTGTCCATTGGCAGAAGCAAGGTCAGCTGGAGTTCTAGACAACGGACATTCAGGAGTTGGATCTGTCAATGCTCCTGGAGCAGCACCCAGCGCTACGAGGACAGCAACTGTCTCTTCTCTGTTTTACATGGTTTTGGGAATCAAGAGAGCATCCTGATTAGCACTCCCAAAAAAACAATACCAAAAAATTGCTACTGAGCAATCTACTTTAGACAGAAAGAAAAAAAGTAAAACATACTTGGTTTGTTTGCATTTTTTTTTTTTTAGTATATGCATGGAGTAAGGCAATATGTATCTTCAAGCTTTCAGACAACAAAATCTGAAGTTTCATCGGTTAGAAATAACTGACAAATCATAGGGTGCGTTTTCCTTCAAATCTTACAAAAGATGAAAAAAAACGTTTTTTTTCAAATATCTTTCAGTTGCATTCATAGCATGGCTTCTCATTTCAACAAAAAACAAAACAAAAAGAAAATATTGTGGAATTTTAAATATTTTGATCTTAAAAGCCAAAAAGAATCAAGGTCATAGACCCAGAGGACAACTAATTGGCAAGTACAGCTTCAATGATATCCATATCAAAAAACTTATTTGAGAATCATGAGAGGTTCTTGCCTGCCAAAGAGCGCAGCCCAGTGAAGAGCAGTCCAACCATTTGCATCTCGAAAGTTGATGTTGACACCAGCAGCCAGAGTTGGTTTTATGGCCCAATCATAACCAAGTGCTGCTGCTAAATGCAGCACACCTTGCCCATCATCATCCAATACACTTGCTCTTTTCCCACTTTCAATCACTTTATGAAGGAGCCATGAATACAACTTCTCTTTTATCAGCTTCTGAAGCATCTTCTTTTGAGCATCAACTTGGGACAAATCTTTACATGAGATTGGTTCTGTCATTTGACAATTTTCATCTTCCTCCTTCAATAACATGATTTTACTAACCAGTTTCTTCTTTTCTCTATCACTATCAAAAAGATGGTCTTGATGATTGGACGATCTGAGTAACATTAACCTCTCAAGACGCAGATGAAGATGAGTTGCAGTGGCATCACCACCATAAACATCTGTGATGTCTAAATGCTTAGTAGAACCTACTCGAAAATCAAATTCTCGCACTTCACTACAAGCTAACCTGTTGGAACAGGTAACATAGAAAGGAACTCTGGCAACATCGTGAACAGGAGAATAGCAACAAAGAATCCCATCTGCCAAAATCTCTGCTGGAACTTCAATTTCTCCAAACATACAAGACCACTTACATCTCATTACATCTTCTGGGCTCTTCAAAAATGTTCCAATAACATGGACCTGTTTCATAGTGAAAAAATAAAAGAGCATCACAAATCCATGGTTTATTCACCATATTAGTTTCAGAATTTGAAGAGACGTGAGTAAAATAAAACAAAGATGATGATCAGTGCGTGAGAGAGAGAGGAAAAGAAATTAACATAAGCCACAGTTAGAATAGTTCAACAAAGTCAGAGATCCAACAACCGGTGATGCCTTTCCAAGTTAGATCGTCACTCACGCACGCCAGGTCAGCATACGTTGTTTTTTTGGATACATTGGAAAAAAGGTTAGCATACCCCATAACATTAAAATATGCAAATAAAAATGTAAGATGCCAAGGTTCTTATTCAAATGTTGAATCTGACCAGTTAATTTTAAGCCCAAGGATTCACTTGTCAATGGATCTATTAAATCTATCAACCAAGCCTATTTCTGTATCCCTTCTGCTTTCTATACTCTACCACAAGTCCACAATTTCCTGTTGTTCTCCAACTCTAACAGCTCCTTCCCTAATTTCCCTTCTCCCTCCAGCACTCCACCACCATGATTCAGCTAAAACAAAAATATGACAGCCGCCACTACAAACCCACTTGACAGTAATAATATCTTTCTATATTGTCCAGTGCCCAATCCCAATTTCGAGGTTCATTACCAAGCTTAGTAATTGATCAAGCACTATGTCAATCAACCATATGTAAGTATTTGTCCCTGAAACAAACAAATACATCTCCTTAAAACTGGCTCAACCATATTTCAGGTTCTATTTGATGACCGACCTCTCCACTTCAAAATGACATCATTCTTACGGAACACTGAGTGGTTCTTTTTAATATGAAAATCACATTAAAGCAGTAGCATAAATAAATACCATGGCACGCATTTGATGATTTTTAATAACAAACAGACAAGTTACCTCTGTTTCAGAGTCTGTATAAGCCCACTTAGGTGCAAAATCAACAATGCTGAAAAGCTGGTCTTGAGACAGAGAAGGGCTCAATGATGAGTCATCAACTACATTCCCACATTCAACAGTACTCCATGAAATACCAGATGAGGACCTCATATTCAAATCATCAACCTCCTCAAGTTCTTTAGCAATCCAACGAGAAAAGCTGTCAACTTTCTTCAAGCCCTCTTCTCCATCTAGGAATGTTTGCTTGAGAATGAAACTATACTTGTTATTTCCTTCCACGGAAATGTTATTCTCAGAATTGAATGGGGCTGCATGCTGTTGCTCATCTGCAAGCTGCAATTGAAGGTTGTTTTGCACAAGTTGCTCATTTTGCTGAACAGGACCATCAAAAAATATCTCCAGTGCATTTGGAATATTCCCATCAGGTGTTTTTTGCTCATATAACCTGGTACTTAGGTCATAGCCCAAATCTGAATCTGACGTTGGGTTCATGAAACCCTGCAGCAAGAATAAGGAATCGTTTTTTTCAAAAGAATTGTGTTTGAAACATTCAAAGCATGGAAACATCATATACTACACAGAAAATTTATTAAAAAAAAAGATGTATAAACATCCACAAAGGAATAAGTGAGAAGCAATTAAAAAACGCAGATTCAGTACCAAACAGAAACCATATTATCTAAGGATTTTAACATTTTCCCAAACCAACCCTCAGAAGATACATGGACTAGCTGGAAAACTAAAACCACAGAACTAAAGTGGCAAGGAAATTATTAAATATGCAAGGGTAAATCTTTGCATTTCATAGATAAATATATCATTAGATATCTCATTTTGAATATTAAGTGTAAATTTTTACATATTAAATATTTCCCTTTTAAAAATTAATGTTTTGGAATAAAGCAGTGCTAAATAGAAAATGTCAATGTAGCTATCAACAAATTACAGTGTCCTAAAGATTTCTGGGATCAATCAAATTGTGCCCAACTCCACCCCAAAAGGCACTTAAGGGGAGGAGGATTGCCCAGTAAAGGCTTACTAGGCTCTTGCTCCTAATCAATGTGGTATATTAAAACAGATCCTCGAGCTCAGGAATAGATGTTGGTATGGGATATTAAGTCAGTTAGCACACCATTTCATGCCCATGACATTAACTCACTTAGCACACCCTTTCATGCCCAAGAATAGATATCTAGCTATCTACGACAGGAAGTGTGTGGGATAGGTTTTCAGTGGTTCATATAGAAGGAGGAACAACATTGTAAACTCAAACCTTAAAACCATTATAGGCCTTTTCTTGTATATTGCTCCTAATTAATGCAGGAATTTGACAAACTTCAACACACCCACTCAAACCTAAGAGTGGACACCTGACGCATGAAGTTTACAGGATTGGACTCTGCCAGTGGCACACAAGACTGGACACCTGGAGAAGCCCAACATCAAAATAAGAGCCCGAACATTTGTTGATGCATGAATTTTACAGGATTAGAAATCTGTGGTTTGCCCACAGGGCCAGATACCTGTGAGAAACTCAACATTGAACTAAGAGCCTGAACATCTGATGCATGAAGTTTACAGGATTAGACATCCGCAGATGGCCCAAGTAGGCTCTAATACCATTATAAAACTGAGCCAACTCAACCAAAAAGGCACCTTAAAAGGAGGAAGATTACCCAAACCTTATAAGACTTATTAGGCTCTAACTCCTAGCCGATAGGAAATATTAACATACTTAACAGACATAATTTTGGAAGGTATTTGAACAATATAAATTTAGTTCTGTTCACAATGTTACCAATATGCACAATCATCATTCTCCATGAAAATTTCTGCATCTTAAATATGACAATTACATATATTCAGCCATAGTTCTCAAATAAAGTTCCCCTCATTGTAAATACACAATCAAGGTATCAGAAGTGATGTTTTTCATTAGCACTTCACTAGATAGGAGAAAAGCTCTTTTAACAATAGTACAGAACGTAAACAAGAATACGAAGACGAATGCTGCACAATCTCAGATACTACGTTTGATCTATTCAATTACCAACTACAATCATAGGAAGGCTCAGTAAATCAGAGAATATTGAAACAGTAACACACCTGCCAGTTAGATTGGAGAGGCAGAGAACCATCAAACCTATCTCTGGTAGCATTTCCAGGAAATAAAACCTCACCCGTGGTCATATTCCCTCCAATCCCTATATTGCCAGCTTGGCTGGAACTTGCTGATACAGGAGAAGCTGAATTACCATATCCTGTAGTACACTGTTGCAAGATCTCCTCCCAGGATGTCAAATTTTGGGAGTCAATATTATGATTAGCATTATCATTATTAGCCAATCTATCTCCATGAAGAACTGAGATGGAAGCCACACCAGAATTTGAAGACTGAACTTCGCAATTTTCTGTCGGAAAGATGAAAAGGTTAAAAAATCAAATTTGAACCTCAATCATGCATGATATTTAAATGAAGAAAAACAGAAATGGGCCATATACAACAGGAAAGGAATACTAGAAACAAAAGCACCACCTACCAGGATATGGAAGATGAGAACTCAATAGACCACCATTTATTTTGCCAATCACCGACCTATTCTGCATTTGGGGTGACTCAGGAAAGTAATATCTGGAATTCACCTGGTGACTATCAGCTGCAACAAATAGTAAACAACTTACTGTCAAGCCAAATCACAGTTATTATCCACCTTCACAACAACATCCACGTTTGCCGATTGTATAAAAGGAGATTGAAAAGGACCAAGAGAAAAGAAGCTGGTCACCTGAATCATTATCTTCACATGATGATGAAAGAGTGCTTGTTGGGCTGGTAGAATCTGTTTTTCCTGAGGGTTCTTTAATGTGATTTGTGGCAGAGCTGCTTGAAGGGCTGTTACTTGTTCTGCTAACCTGAAGACATATATACCGAAATCTGAGTCTAAAATAATTACATCAGAAGAAATTACATAATACCTTGAAACTATGTGAACATAGACTTCCTCTATAAGCAAAAATGAATACCTGAAGCGGAACATGGACTACAATTGTCATGTTCAAAGCTAATACCTAGACTAGAAATCCAAAGAATCTTACAGATAACCTCAAAAGGAGCAACGAGCGCTTCTAGAGCAAAAAAACAAAACAGAATACTCTGATGCTAAGAAATCTTCATACACAACCAAAAGCTGCAATGTCTGCATTTCTCTATCAGTGATTATTATTAAGTGCACAAGTAATTTGGAACACCTCTGCCCCAACATCCCAACATCCAATAAAATAATGTGAATACAAAGAGCAAGCAAAACATAGATTTAATCCCATGATGAGGAACCAAGCATGAGAGATTTAAATATTTATATGATCAATAATCAGAAAATCAAGAATGCACTGAGATGAACGATGATTTGAACCACCTCATTATCATTCACTATTGATTTTTGGATCAACTCAGCCACCTAAACTTAGTACATTTGATACCTGTTCTCACATCACTACAAGTCAAATACTGCTTTAAGGATCCAAAAGCAACAACCAAAACCAAAATGCACCTAGTTTTGCCCATGTTTAAAAATCCACTAAAACATTAGCATTTTTTAAAAAAAATTTATAGCCAGAATGGCATGCAAGAGTATATATACTATTTGGTTATATATCCCATGAAAATATTGAAATTTCAAAAGAACTACAACAAAGCATACAATACAGAGTATGGAAATTGTTTAATACCTTTATTTCCAGGTAGTGGACAAAAACTATATGCATCAACTCCCTGCAGCATGAAGCATGTTTGGATAAGAATACAGTGAAGTGAAAGGGCAAAGATACAAAGCTATAGGAACAATAACAGCACATGCTAAACTAAAAGATAAAATATCACAGCGTGAATTTTAATTTGACAATTAAAGAAGCATCAAGTAAAAATAGAACATAAACCTAATGAAATTGAGGGGATATGAGGAACTCCCTTTTCTTGAGAAATGAAAATTAGTATTAGAATAAAGTACATGAGGGAGAGATATGCAGAGAGAGAGAGAGCAACCACCTATATATTCATTCTGCAATTCCACAGAATGTTCCTTCTCTAAGCTTGTATTTAAAGCATTAGAGTGAAAAATAAAAATGGGAACAAATTGAATGTATTCTCACCCTTATTCCTTCACAAAAAATATTTTACACCTAAAATTCATATAGCTCAAGGACTACAAATATTCATGCTCTGTTTAAACTACACAAGTGATTGCAATTATCATCTCTCATTCTGGATCAGTTACATTATTCCAAAGTTCCGTGCAAAACTTTGCCTTTTGGCGCTCATTATGGAGTCAAGAAGATTATGTCTGAGCTGAGGCACAAATGTTTATAATAGCCAATGGTGATTTCTTATCCTCTTTGAAATATTGGAAAGAAATGTTAAAAATACACAATAGGGCCATCGGCACAAAGGTTCCACTTTATTTGTATAGATGATTGTTATTTAGTGAAGCAAGGCGTAAAATTATAAAGCATGCGAGAAAAACCAAGGTGAAATTGAGAAGTAGAGGTGCCAAAAGGAGGAACAGGAGTTCTAGGCACTAAACTATTGAGTCGCAAGTGAGATAAAGAAGGATATCAGGGGAACATAGTTACTGGATCATGAAATCACAGTCCAAGTGAAACTGAAGTATATATGAGGTGATGTAAAGTTTACAAAACATACATTTATGATAGTCCTCTTATAAAATTTTTAAGAGCAACAGTGAGAAAATTTTAGATCACAACAAGCTAAAAGATTCCCACTTACAGTATAAGTATATTGTTGGTAAATGGAGCAATGCAATGCAGCTTAGACAAAAGTTGAATATGCACACAAAAGTAGGTTTAAGAGAAAGAACTATCCTAACAAACCCACTCACGCCAAATGGTACTAAGTCAGATTGGGAATATGTATTTCCAAAATCACAACTATTATGAGAATTAATCTCATAACGATGCAGGAGCCCCCATTCCAAAGTCTAAGATTCTTATGCAGTTTAGTCCCATTTAGTGTGTTGTTTTCTTATTTAGTTATTCTAAACAATTCCGGTAGTACGTAACCGAAAGATTTTTCTTTAGAGGCATTGAACTTGTCTTTCCTATTTCAATAGTATTTCTGATAAGACTAGTATGAATAAGGTTTTCGCTAGAGAAATATAACCACCTATGCAATTTGAATGTTTTTTGAGAAGGATTTTCTTATAAATAATTTTCCAGGCACAATCAACTCTATTCTAGCCTTAGTATAATGAAACCTGTTCTCCTAAACCTTCTCTGCATCTTGTGGCAGCAACACTAAAAGTTCCACGTAGTACTACATCCCTGCAAAGATTTTTTGCTTCAAAACTATGGTTGATCATGATAGAAATCAAGAAAGAGGCAACCAGCCAACAAAAGGTGTTTGAAAATATGAGACTGAGTGATTGAAGAATTGACCCAGGCTGTGCAAGCCTTCTAGCGTTAGGTACTCGTGCTGACCTTATGGAAAATCTGGAAAGTGACAAGTCCCTTGAGATCTCAAGGTTGAACATGTACTAGAGGAGGAAAACCCTTTTCGTTAAACTAGAAATTTGGTTGAGCAACACAAAATGGAGTTGAAGAGCAATTATTCCCCAACCTTTTCTTAAAGGTTTACAATAGTCAACATGAAAAATAACAAGAGGTACATTATCTATCCTCTTAAAGAACCCAAAAAAATTGGTGACTCAAAGTGTTGCACCTAGCAACATCGATAAAATCAGTGAATCTTTATCTGTTAGAAGTTTTGAAGTTAAAAGCAACAAAGTGTCATGTATTCCTTAGTAAGCAAGCTATGAAACAGAATCCAATTTAAGGGACCACCTCAATACTGAACCAAAATTCAGCAAGGATGCCAATATTGTTTCTTTGGCAAAGGCATGCTTAAAACATAGATTTCGGCGATGCTTAAAATATAGATTTCTATACTATCTTACCCTAGTTGTTTATAATACTTCTTTGTTCCAGCCAAAATTGATCTTATTCTAGCCCTAATTTGTTGAATCTTGTTACCCTAAACATTTCTATAAATCACCAAAGAGATAAAACAAAACTAGAAATGAGTGCATAGAAACAAGAATAAGAAATTGCATACATATACTTTTGGTGCAGGTATGAGGCACACTTCTGAAAGGGTATAAAACTATGTAGAGGATGAAGAGTAACCTTTTAGATCATTCATTTAATTCCTCCTTAGTGATGACAGTTTCCCATTCTCACATTTTCAACATATGTGCCAATTTTCCTCACTATATTGAAGTCAAATATGATTTTTATGTTTTTGGTACTAGATTAATAAAATTTTGAGTGATTAATTTTATCTTAATTTCCTTCCTAAGTTGGTATGACTATTATCTTTCAGGTGTGCATGGATGCAACCTTTCTTGTACAAGAATCTATTCATGTACATAAACAACAATAGAATCTGCACTTCTTTAATATTTTCCATTGACTAAGATATTTAACAGCGAAGCATTGCGTATAAGCTACTCTATCTCCTGCCTTTCCAATCGGCATTAACTGTCTTTCATTGGCATTGTCCAAGTCATGTAATAACACAAGCAGAGGCTCACTCGGTGAGGTGCATTGTTATTCAATTGTAGATATCTCTTTAGTAAAGTGAGAAAACACTGTTCCTTGACAATGAACATAAAAATCGTTTAACAAGTACAATTTGAAAAGAAAACAGGACTTGAGAATACTTAAGATTTGTCTTCGTCTTCTATCGCTCAGCTTTTCTATGTGCCTGACACCTAATATTGAAAACCTTTTGAAAAACTATGTGCAGAAGCATTTCATGTATAAAAAAATTGGACAATGCCCCAAAGAAACTAGTTTTAAGAGATGATCGTATAATTGGAAAAAATACAGTAAGGGGACACTTGGAAGTCTATTAGCAGATTGTACAGATTAAATGTACCATGAATGCTCATTTAAACTTTTAAGGAATAAAAATCACCAACAGACGAAACCAGCAGCATATAAATCATTAAAAATAGAAATCCGGTCCTACTTACTCTTCAAGCATCCAGTAGCTGCGCCTTTGAAAACTTTCATTCTCCTCTCCATGGGCATAATAACAGTGTAGTACATCAACACTCCCAACCTGAATTGTTTGAAGAATGTAATCTTTTCGAATGATATGAACCATTTTATTTTGTACAAAAGTAAAGGCAGCACCTTGCAAATTAGATTATAAAGAAATTTGCAATTTCTACATCGGTTTATCATATGCCGAGTCCAAAAAACATGTCATCACTGTGTAGTCTTACCTTCAGCTTTTCATGGGCTTCCTTCACAGTCTTTCCATCCTTTTTCTTCCTCCAGTTATGCCCGTCCTTTCTAAAGTATCTTAAGACCTTCCGATCAAAGAGAAAGAGAGAACCACCTAGCAGTACATGCAACAATGTGAAGCATGAATTCGTTAAGTAAATACCTACGGTTGAGAAAATAAACCAAAGTATGAAATAGAATATCAAGTTTTCCCAACTTGGTTTTGATAAAATCTGCTAGAGATGCAACACTTGCGTCATCAGCCACATCAAG
>JAOQMM010000001.1:17341679-17361730 GCA_027563515.1 Erythroxylum platyclados
TAACAAATCCACCGAGAAGTATTACTTGTTTGATGAAAGCTTCCACAGAAGTTATATTGTTTTAACTTATAATCTCGTCAAAATCTTAAACTTTTTAATCGGTTAATTTTTATAAATTAATAAAATTTTATTAATTAAAATTAATTAATTAATTTTTATTTAATAATTTTTTTAAAATAAATTTTAAATTCTGCAATAAATTAGCATAATTTTTTAATTATATTTTAAATTCTTTAATTTTATTCCATCTTTAACCAATTTTATTACAATCTAATACTGATCTTATAATTCAATTTCATTTCCAGAAACTTTGATTAAAATTTAGAAAAGAAATATATTATCGCTGGCATATATGATTTTCCTAAATCCTAATTTGACCATTAATTTCTTTCCGGAATTAAAAAGGATTTCCAATACTAATTCAAGTCTGAAGTTAATTACTAAGAAGTTGTATTTTTCCAATTAGGAACGGGTCAGTTAGTCCATACGTATAAACAAGCCTTAGCTGTTGTTCAATTTTAGAGATATTACTACTAGACTTACTAGTACCGTCCACCATGTCGTCGAGCGAAAGAATGTTGAAGCTCAAAACTTCGGATGGAGCTCTTATCGAGGCAGAAGAGAGCTTGGTCGTCATGTCCGAAACACTTAGGTTCTTGATCGAGGACGTGACTGACAGCGAGAATATTCTGATCCCCAACGTCGACGGCCCCACGATGAGCATGATCGTGGAATGGTGGAGGAAGCATGCCGATCTGAGCAGCGATCCTGAAGCCGACGAGGAGAGTAGGAGGAAGGCGGTGGAAGACTTTGAGGCAGAATTTCTGGTCGACGACACCGACGTTATATACGACCTGTTTATGGCGGCGAACTATCTGAACATCGGTGACTTGCTTGACAAGGTAGCGAAAAAAGCTGCGGATCTCATAAAAGGCAAAACAGTTGTAGAGATTCGCCAACTGTTCAAGATCGAGAGTGATTTCACAGAGGAAGAAGAGCAAAAGCTTAGGGAGGATACCACTTGGGCCTTCGAGCTTTCTAAAAATTGATCCAAGTCTCTGGATTCCAAGCTTCTCTCTAATCAAAACAATTTTCCCATTTATTTTGAATTTAAGAATTATTTAATAAAATAATAAAGTTGATTAAAAATCGAATATATTTTTAATTTAAAAGTCTATTTATATATCAATTTATTTTACATAACTTATTTTTCTTCCCGACCCCTAGATTTGATCACCGGTGCTAGTTGCGTTGTTACTCTTTAAGCATGAGATTTTCTGTTTCGATTAATCTGTTCTTACTCTGTTTATATCATCTTATTCACATATTTTTCTAGAACTCACATAAATATGTAGTTAAGATGGTATGAAACAAAGTAAGAACAGGTTACTGAAATAAAAAATTTGTTCCCTCCTCTTTGGTACGAAAGACCTATTACTAGAGAACTCACAAGATAGAGCCAAAAACTGTGAACTATAGAAATTAATCAATGCTCACATGCTTGACAAATGATCATATTTATGGAGCCAATGAAACCTATGAACTAGTCTTTCCTAGTTTTTGTGGAGCAAATATGGTATTTTACAATAAAACAATAGATAAAACTGTCATTAATCGATTTATTAGTAGATTAATAGATTACTTTGATATGACATACATCACATGTCCTAAATCAAGTAAAGACAAATGCATCGAACTTGGATGATGAAAAAAATATAATCTCAAATCAAGTTAATATTTTTTAAATTAAAATAGTTTATGATATTAAAACATAAGTAAATAATCTGAAATTAGATAAGACTAAAATAAAAAATTGTATTAAAATTTGTTCCTAAAATAACAATACTTTGAAATTTCGTATAATATACAAAAACTTAAAAAAATTCCGCCGAACAAGTTTTATGTTTTTTTTAATGAGATAAAAGAGGGATTTTCATTTTTCAAGTTCGAATTAAAAATGAAATAAAGAGAAAATTTCATTTTTAAGTTCCAAACAAATTTCTATACATTTTTAACGAGGTAAAGAGAAAATTTGTGAAAAGTAAAGTTAGTAATTTGACTTGAATCTAATCTAACTTGAATTAACGAATAAAATTTTTAATTAGTTGATTTTTTGTCTAAATTTAGAATGGGTTAAAACTACTTTAATCAAAAATTAAAATAATATTGTTTTAACAAAAAAAATCTGTCGAGCTTCAAACCATTCAATTATTTGGTCCAAGCCCAATCAGACATCAAATTGAATCCTATTACTATTCTTAGTAAAAAAATGTTATAAACAAATTTTAATATTTAAATTTAAAATATGATTAAAATAAAAAAAATTTGTTTCAAGTAGGACAAAAGTGCATCCAACTTTAATTATAAACAATAAGTAAAAATGCAGTTCTTTAATTACAACAATGCCTAATAAGCAGGGGTCATAATCGCATTGGATGGTAATTAATTGCATTAAAAATGAAAAAAGAAAGGAAAAGAAGAAAGAAGAAAGAAGAGTGGTGGGTCACTCAAAAACTAAAAATTTGTGAAGCATTTTCTCAAAGACATCACAAACCCGAGCGGCGAAAGAGAAGAGCAGACGCCAGACAGGTTACTTTTTATCACTACCCCTTATTATTATAACTCGTGTTCTATTTTTACTTTTTTTTTCCCCCTTTAATTCCCATCTGGAGAATCCCATGACTCTATAGGTTGGTATTTACCTTCCAGTAGCACACCAAAAGATTCTTACCTTACTCTAAACTGACTCCTATACTTGAAAGCAAAAGAAGGCTATGTAAGATATTCATTGTTTTTATAATGTGAACTCACAGGTTGGTTTGCATACTTTGATGAGAAAAGAACCTTGGTTGCTTGGGCTCTCAATGTTTAACAGGGAATCCCACGCCTCTCCACCTGAAAGACACAAAATTTTTAGTACATAATCCATGTTCTCTTCTTTTTTCTTTTTCATCAGCAAGAATCTCAAAAGGTTCGATCTGTTTTGAGCCAGGAATTATAATCGTAACAGGTTCATTAGTTTGCAGAGTAATTACTCTTGCATAACCTATCCCAATGAAGATTCCAGATAATAAATAGCCTATCAGTAATCACTACAAAATAAAAATCAGGAGAAAATCAATCCAACCTACCTAAAAACAGAAAAGTTGATGGGGTTTGCTTCTCTAAAAGGAAAGTTAAAGATACATGCCCAGGAATCTGTTATTCTGTTTCTAAATCAGACATTCATGAAAAGGACTGACCAGAGGAACATTGCTTCCAACTCAAACAATGGATGCCCACAAAAGCCTAACATCACATCTGCAAGCAACCACCAATACCTATATCAACTTCTTCTCTACCAAATAAGAATATAGCTAGAGATGGTAAACATCTCCATTATTCTGGGGAAGGAGGGCTAGCCATGGAAGAATATGTAGCGCATAATATTTTCCATGGTGGGAGAGAAGAAAAGATACAAGCTGCTACTGAACTTGCCAAACTTAGTAGTAAGCAGAGACGCAAGGTGGCCGAAATGGGAGTTATCACTCCTTTGATTTCGATGATTCAGTCTCACGATTTTGAAGCCATTGAAGCTGCTATTTCTGCTTTGCTTAGCCTTGCCTTTGGCAGTGAACGGTTAGTTCTACTTCTCCTCAGTAATATCTACTTCTCTTATATGATTATCAATACAAGAGTAGGACAGATGCAACATGAGGGCTATCTAGTTTACTGGATATAATGGAGGAGTTATAGTGACAATGCTTTTAGACTTGACTAAGAAGAGGTTCTGTTTTCAGTTGCTAATACATCCAAGATTCGCTTTTGCAGAAACAAGATTCAAATTGTAAAAGCAGGGATTGTACCCGTATTACTGGAGCTGCTTCATTGCCAAAACGAGTCACTGCTTGAACTCACACTGGCAACTTTCTTGATTATCTCGTCCTCTGGGCCAAACAAGCTAACAATCATGTCCTCTGGGGTTATCCCTGTTCTTCTTGAAATTCTCAGTGACAACTACCCCGCCATGAACAACAGAAGCAGCATTAGTCTTCAAGCGAAGCTTGATACTCTCGCGACACTCCACAATCTTGCAACTTGCCATCAGATTGTTCCATCCTTGGTCTCTTCTGGTATGGTTTACAAACTGCTTCAACTGATTCACATACATGAAAAATCATCAGAGTTGGTCGAGAAGGCAACATCTCTGCTAGAAAATACAACTTTCATGTCAAAGATTGCACTTCTTCAGGCTGTTGGCACCAGTGACGCAATTCGGATACTGGTAGAGATGATTGAAGATGGTTCTCCACAAGGCAAAGAGCATGCACTGGGGATTCTCCTCCAAACATGCCAGACATGCAGAGACAAATACAGGGAATTGATATTAAGGGAAGGTGTGATGCCGGGGCTACTTCAGTTGAGTGTGGATGGAACAAGGAGGGCCAAGGACATGGCTCAAGAACTATTACTGCTCTTGAGGGATTGTTCAGGATGTAGCATGAGTGCCAAAAAATCAAAGCATGATCTTTTTCAGCAGATTATGCAGGAAATAGATGCAGAAGGAGAGAAAGTATTAGAAGCAACAACTCCTACACTGTTGGAGGACTTCATGGCAAAGCTCAGGACATGATCTATTTAGTTATTGATTCCTGCAGATTGGGAGAAATTCTGAGATGTAACAGTGGCATTTGATGATATTAGTATGCTTGATTTTGTGTAAATAGGATTGATTTTGAAATGCTCTTGATGATTGAATCATTGAACATTGGAAGCTGATGAACCTACTAATTTATGAAATGACAATACCTTGACTATTCTCCAGCATGAACCGGGCACTGGTGGCTTTTCAAACGCTATAGTATTCTTTACGGGTTCAATCATTTTCTGTAAGACTAGGATAGAGGCTATATTCACTCAATAGATAAGCCGCCAGCCATTGCTCCTGCTTAGTGCTAAGTGCAAGAATTATATATTGTAAGAGTAACATTTCAATTAAATAGATAGTTCCCAACAACAAACAATATCATAAACAAATTATCCACCAGTCTTACTTTATCATAAAAAATAAATAAATCATCATGGACACAAGTTTATTAATGCATTATCTCCATGAATATCCAGTATTAAAATGATCTGTTCAGCCACATGAATCAAGACAACATTCTAGGAAGGAAAATTACTCTCTAGAGCTCGTAGAACATTAACTAAAAATCGCCATAACTATGACAAAGATTTGATGACACATTCCCACCCTGAAAACAAAAACATAAATGTATGTATGATCCCCCTATAAGAGTTTTGGAAAATTATTTATCACTGTTAATTGCATCTGCCTATAATGTATAAGGGCTTGTTCATCCACAAGCATATAAAGTAACGTGCAAATTAGAAGACATTCAGCCTGATCGTTTATATAGGCTATAAGCGACTGCAACTGTTGCCACTGCCCCAGCAACAGCACAAGCTGCAAGTACGTCACCTTGCTCCAGTGATCCTATCCAGCTTGACAGTTTACCAAGCCCCTTCTTCCCACACACTTCAGTTTTCTCGTTTAGCTTCTTTACTTCACTCACTTCCAAACTTTCTTCTTTGCAGCAAGAAAATCCAGTAACACCTTGGCAACAGGCACCTTTATTATCCTTGTTAACTTCAGTGTTCCTCTCTTCATACTTATCACTTTTGCTTGAGATTTCTGCATTTGGGACTGGCTGTTCAGTGGTCATTTTACCTTCTTCAGCTGCAAACCCCATTTGGCCCCTGTATTTTGCAGTATAAATGTCTTAAATGATACTAGAGGTCAAAACTAGAGAAGAACATGCGTTCGCTAGTAAGAGTATATTTGCCAACGACAATTGGAGTATTCATAAGCTTTGCTATTTCAATGGAAAGATAATGTACCTTGCACAGTCAAGTGTTTGTGATGGAGCGTTGGAATTGGTGTTAGTATGCACAATTCACGTGTACAGTTCAACCGTCTAATGTTCTGTATTGCATTTTTTTTCTTCTGGAGTCTTTTAGTCTATTTCCTCTAATTGGAAATTTTCCTTGTGAGGAGTTCAATTAGAATAAGTTTGTTTTAAAGTTTTCTCATTTAGGTTGGGATTCCATCACTAATAGGTAAAAACTAAAATTGATTCCTTGTCTTAATAGGATTAATTGGCCAAAGTCTAGATTTTTGTATTGTTATAGAAAAAAAAAATCATAAGTTCCTTTACAAATTTTGAATGTTCAGCTTTCATAATTGCAATGCTTTCTCTCTAGAAGTGATTCCTAAATTATACAAGTCATTTCTAGGAATCTATTAGCATTAGGCTAATATATCTGTCACTTCTAAGCTATAAGTGATTTTTAGTTTTTTGTTACAAACTCTAAAAGTGATTCCTAGAACTATCCCTTTTATATAATCCTCGTATATAAATTTACAGTTTATGCATGATTTTGATCAAATAATAGACATATTATCTGGCCAACATTAGTTTGCAAGGTAAATCATGTGATGGAAACTTACAAACCATCATAAAAGCTACAAAGTTACGATGTAATCTTCATGCAAATCAAATCCTTTTAAACACTAGTCCAATTGGGTATGCATTAAAGATGCTGGAGACAGTCTGAAAAGTAAATCATTAAGGATGAAAGCCAGGTTGTTTCTGTAACATAGACATCATCCCAAATGGGAAGAATAGTTTAACATCAGTGTAATACAGAGCAATTAACAATGTCAGCATGCAATAAAACTGTACAAGAACTAACAAAGTTATGCACACCTCCAAAGCCGCTCTATAATTTTTCCCTCTCCAATATGCTGATCCAGAATCTCAGGCACATCATCAGGAGTAACATAACCATACCTGTAGTAAAGTTATCAAATTAATCATTCTTATAATGTGCATCATTACAAGCAAAGGTTCACATCTTACCAGTGACCAACTGTTTTCCCCAGTGAATCTGGACTGAAGATTATCAAGTTTCCTGCATATTTATGCCCCCCAACATGAGAGCAAGCCTTAACAAACAACTGGTCCTTCAATCCCCGGGACTCAATTCCCTCTTTGAGCCTCTCAATTAGTACTGGTCCACAAACACCACATCTCTTGTCACGACTAGTATGAGCACACACAAAGACATGTGAACCAGTCAAAGCCTCTTGCACCCCAGATGCCCATGGGTTGCCATTCACAAACACATCATCAACAAAACCATCAACATCCGAGCCCTTTAAACCCCTTTTATAGAAAAAATGCCAAATCTCAAATAAATAGCAGTAACTTTGATTAAAAAAAATTACTAGGTAAGACAAACAAAACAAAATTGATACTATCTTCCTATAGGAGTAAAAATTACACTTTTCAATAAAAGGAAACACATATCAAGAAATGCCTGAATCATAGGAAAACTTATCTATCAGAAACAAACTGTCCATGTCTGACAATGCTTGGTATTTCAGATATTTGTGAAATAGCAACGAAAAAAAATCATACTTCGGTAATACGCCTACAAATGAATCATAAATTGCATCCAGAATCCAGAGGTCTATCTTCAAATCTAAACAACAAACAGAATCCACAAACACGTGATGAATTGTCAAATATCCATTAGTCATGAAGGCAGAACCTTGACGCAATTAAAGTCGATAATCGCATATACTTAACAAAAGAATATATAAAAAGCATTGCAAAGCTAAAACATTCCAGGAAATAACAATATCTGAAGCTTAAAAGTAAGTGACGAATGATTAGAATCCACAACAATCCATCGCGGTGAAATTCAACCAAGAGAAGTTCTCAAAAACTATGAAAAGTCATTAAAATAAACAACTCACTTGCATTTGATCATTTCGGGAAATATCAAGACATCTCCTTCATTCCCTTCACATGCCTCGCATATCGTCAGCCTCGTCTATCAAAAACCAAAATGGGACAGAATTATGGTTTTATTGAACTTAAAACATCACCAGAAATCACTAAGCAAAGCAAAATCAATCTCCCAAACCTTATTAGAGATATCACTCTTGCGAGCTTTGAGAGCGGAGTCGAGGAGCTTCGGGAGAGGATCGTCTTCAGAGGCCTCGACGCGCGGTAGCCACGCGTCGGGGCTCTTGTAACAGAGGAACACGTGGCGGTCATACGGATCCACCGTGCCGGAGAGTTTGCTCTGGTACATCTCCGCTCTCTTGAACCCGAACTTCTCATCGTCGTCGGTAGATTTCGCCGGGGCCATCGCTGAACTGTTCTCGGCGGGCGCCGCCGATGAAACATTCTCTCCGTCAGCCATCGATAATCGACGTACGTCTTTTCCGGCGGTTCTTCTACCGACGGTTAAGGTTAGGCTTCGTGGGAATTGCGGAGAGCAAGGCGAGAGGGAATGGAAATGAAGAGTGGACGAAACAAGTGAGCGGCTGCGGTGCGCAATGCGCATAAGCTTGGGTTTTTGCTGATTCAAAAGAACTGTGTTTGGGAATTGCTTGGGGGGAAGATAAAAGAGCGGGTGGAGCGTGGAAACACGCGCAGTTGAGATGAAAAATTTTCAATTAATTTTAATAAGAATTTTTTATATGCATAAAACTTATAAATTATTTAATAATTAATAAATATTTTATTTTATTTTATAAGTTTATTATATTTTTATATATTATTTTCATCTTATTAAAATAAAAACATCCCTTAAATTTTTGAATTGATACGCACATAAAAATATCAACTCTATCAATTATTCAATAACAATATTCTTTTGAAGCTTTAATGGGGAATTTACTTATATTGATTTAGTTTTGTAAAATTGATTTGAAATACAAATTCTGTTAATTATTTTATTTATCATCATTATCATTGTCATCAATATCCAATTGAAGTCCTGTTGAAGCGTACGGTCTAGAAAAGTTCGATAGTACGTAATTTTATTTTTATCTAACAAAGAGACTATTTTCGATAGATCTATGTACAATATATGATAAAGATATTACAAAATTATAAGTAAATGTGCATACGTATACAAAAATAAATAAATCAATCAATCAAATAAATATAAAAAGGTAATAAAAATAAATAAATAAAAATAACTAATTATTTTATTATTACTAAAATTGTTTTGATTTTCATTTTTATTATTACAAATTCTATTCCTTTTTTTTTTCTTTTTTCTTTTTTTATACGAGTCATTTAAATATCTTGCATTTCATAAAATTTTTATTGAATTAATATTGTTAATATTATAAATTATTATTTATTTAAAATAAAAAATTCAGATCAGACTTAAGAGTTGGATTGAATTTTATATAAAAGCTAACATTAAAATAAATAATTATATATATGTTACATATTTTTTCTAAACAAGAAAAAAAATGGAAACTTTTAAAGATAGTAATACACTCAACCGCCATTGCGTTTTAGACTCGCTCGACTAGCGCGTGAACAACTATGTATGGATGTAAGTTGACTTTTTGGTTCGTGAAAGCTTCCGCACGGCAAGGCCAAGCAACAGAAAGGAAGAATTTTCAATTTTGATCGAATGATGTTGCTGAGCTGGCAAGCTTCCATATGGCCTTCATATTTTAGTACATCACAGGCAGTCACTTCGGTCGCTATTTTTTAATTATTAAAGTAAATTTAACAATTTAAGCAAACCCCTGCCCTTTACGCTTTAAGATAATCTTACATCATTAATCGTGAATAAAGCAACATAGACGTACAATTTTCTATTACTTGATAATTCACTTTTTCATAAATATAACATAATGATACATATTGAATCTGAATTTATACTATCTGTCTTAAAAAATAGATCGAAAATTAAACCTAAAAGATAAGATATTTAAAGTTTAAAAATTCAACGAAATAAAATATTCTGCGGAACTAATTTTTTGAAAAACGAAATTATAATTAATAAGAGGGATCTTACACTAAGAAATAGATTATATAAGTTAAAAAAGGATATCTTAAGCAATTTCAATAATTAGGTTCATTTATGTTTCTAGTATAGTAGATGCTATCACACATACAATCATACTCAATTCAATAGAATTGTTTGATTTTATAGGGATCTTCTATAAATAAAATTAAATAATTTAAAATAGAAACGAAGAATGATATTACCTTTACTTATGTAAGAAATTGAAATTTAATTAAAGAAATTAAATGAAAACCAACTGATTCTAATTTATAAAAACTAGTTAATTTATCAAAATTGACGGGTTAATTAATAAATCGGTCAATTTTTAATAATAAAAATTATTAAAATAAATCGAATTAAAAAATGACAGGTTTAAAATTTTTACAATTAAATTAGAGAGAATAATGAATCGGCCATGCAAATATTTTAAATATAATTTTAAAAAAATTAAAAGTATAAATTTTTTTTTTTAACTTAGTCCCAACCTAAGCTACCGAGAACCAGCTCTTCTAGACAAAACGATGTTATTTTACTTACAAGAATTGAACATCAGGCTAGTTTGGGTCTAGGCCTATTCTATAGGCCAACTCATTAAAAATACTTAAATTTAGGCCTATAAATCCGTCTATTGTCCTCCTTAAATTAAACCAACCGAATCGGTTTAAATTTTTAATGATTTAAACTTTTTTAATGTTAACATGATTTCGTGTACAAATTCCAACTTTGAATTTGCCTCGTTGTCGTCTCTAAAGTAGACCTTGAACCTTATTGAACACTAGACTCAACCAATGAGCAATTATTGCCATCTTTCAGAGTTTCAAAATTGACGTCATACTAACGGGTAACGGCTAACATTGTCGTGTTATACAGGCGGGAGGCGGCGGTGGAGTTTTAAAGGTCATAAACACATAGAGGAGGCTAAGTGGCAAAGACAAGCAAATGCCATACACACTTCCATTGATAAATTTGAAGCTTTTCCCTTACGTAGACGGCAACCCACATGCAGACATTAATAAACAGTTGAGTAGATACCAGCAGCTCATCAATTTGACCCAAGAAGTCTCTCGCCTTTAATGAATTTAGTACCAGTACGCAACTTGCTTCTTCTTCTCACTATTTTTCTGTTTTTGAATTGCCAAGAGAGCTATGAAACTACGAAATGAGAGGTCTTCAGTTTTTTTCTGATAAGCTCAACGTTCACTTACTGGAATATAAAACTGACCCAGATTAGATTTTCTAGTTAGAAAATAATGCAACGATGTTAATTGGAATTATCCAAGTGTCCAAGGGTCCTCGTCCTGAAAGGATTTGAACAAGGGAGTTTCCTCCTGTGACGATTCATAACGTTCATATTTTCAGGTTGCCACTAAGAAGAGGAGCAATGTTTCCGTTTTCTTCTCAGGAGATAGTGATAGTGAAACTCAGCACAGTATATGTTTACATCAAGAAGCTATATATGTATGAAGAGAAAAAGAAAGGGAAAAATGATTGCTTCAACATATAAGAAAAATCAGCGATTTCATTAGTCATGTAAATTGCATTTGCATATCGTCATTGCCATTTATGATACCTTGTTATGAAGCAATATTTCGTGCCTATCAATGGAAACATATGCTATCGAAGGACGATAGGAGGAAACTGGTCACAAATTTTCAGAAGAAATCAATCTGTAAATAATTACCCGAAGACTTCAAATCAACACCTGGCGCATTTGCAGACGAGCCAGTATTTTTTGGCACATCAGGTCGTGAAAGAATGTCCATCATGGCTTGTCTTGGAACCTCTGGAGGGTTTGCACAACGAATGAGCGCCCAGTTCACACTCTGGAAAAAAGGATGCTGCTTTATTTCAGTGGCTCCGCGCCTATAAGCAAGGCGATGTTGTGGCTCTTTCACAAGTAACCCTCTGATCAAGTCCCTAGCAGCGAAGCTCACAGCAGGTGACTCTGGAAATCTTAACGGCTGACCGATCACATTAAACAGTGTAGCCCTATTTCCTGCCCCCTTGAAAGGAGTTTTACCAAACAAAAGCTCATAGAGAAAAATCCCAAAGGTCCACCAGTCTACAGCACTTCCATGCCCTTCACCTTTGATTATTTCAGGTGCCAAGTATTCATGTGTGCCCACAAAAGACATTGATCGAGCATTCGTCGGTTCGGCTATAAGCTCAGGAAGAGGGCTTACTTGATGATTCATCTCATTCTTTGGCTTGTTCTTTTTATTCTTCTTTGGCTTGCTGGATAGAAAGCGTGGTCCAAAGCAAGCCGGTTGGATGCAATCTGGCTGCATCACACATGTTGGTTCAATGCAAGCAGGCTTTGCACAGTATGATGAATTCTTTGATTCTGCACTTGGGTTTGATGACTTGACTAGAGTTGGGCAGACAGCACACCTTAGAGACAGATCAAAATCCGAAAGCATTATGTGTCCATCATCCCGAACCAAAACATTCTCCGGTTTAAGATCTCTGTAAATGATGCCAAGCATATGCAAGTACTCCAAAGCAAGGAGAACTTCTGCGACATAAAATCTGCATGATGGTGGCAGGTGAACTTCAGTTATGAATCATGACATCTATACATGTATGTATGCTTGACGCTGAATTTTCTTCATCTCTTGTTCATGTGATGTAACTCTAGGAAAGTAAAAAACGATAAAAAGATATGTTCTTCCTACAACTACTTGTTCTTTTTGTTTTGAGTAGGAGATGAGTCGAAGCTTGCATTAACAAACAGGAACTTGTTAGCTTTTGCCAGATAATTCATAAATGCAATGGCCTTGCTACATTTAATTAGATATTGCTTTTGCAATATGCAGTGGTAAAGAAGCTAAATGGACAGCCAAATTTATCATCATTTGCATTAAAAAAGATAATTCTGCTTGTAATGGAAAATGGTAGGAAAAGGTCAAGTAAAATAGAAAAGGCTAGTAGCAAGAATATGCTGTAGCTTCCAACTGTGACTTCAACATCATCAAAAGTTGTTACAGACGTAAGTGATGCAGAACAAAATTATGGTGGTGAGTGAACACCAAAGAACAAGGACAAAGAAGAAAGTATTCCTAACCGTGCAGCATGCTCAGAGAAGTACTTCCCAGGTTGCTTTTGCCTAAGTGTATGCAAGTCTCCACCAGGGCAAAACTCCATGACCAAGCAGGAATGCAAGTCTGTCTCAAAGTGTGTATACAGAGTTGGCAGAAATGGATGATCCAGAGATTGCAGTATCTCTCGCTCAGTCTGAGCTCTAAGAAGCTTCTTCCGAGCGGCTAGAGATGACTTGTTCATAATTTTCAGTGCAAAATATGTTCTAGTACCGGTCAACTCGGCTAAATAAACGCTGCCTATATCTCCACCTCCAAGAAGCTTCAACAGTCTAAAGTGATTGAATCCCAATGCTCCCACTCGGCACTGGACAACTTGAATTGCTTCCCATCTGGTATCATTGGCCTTGTGAGGCTTATACAAGGTGCTGCTAAAACAACTTGAGCTGCTTTCATCACTGATATCGCTGTCAGTGCTCCCTCTGTAGAGGCTTGTCTTCTGGCTCTCAATATCATTACAGATACTTGCTTCACCACTTTCACCAAACTTTTCAAGAGTGCTTGCATCTTCACTTGTAAAACTTTGCTTGGCCTCGGCATAAAGAGTGGCAGTGTAGACACTGTTAGAAGGACTTGGACAGAAACCAACTTCTGATTGAGGTGCATCAAGGTTGTTCAACTGTCCAATATCGCCCTCATTTGGATCAGACACCACGCTCTCAGATTCTAGTAAGGCACTTGAATTAGATTTGTCTGGATAATTAATGGGATTGTTGAAGCCAGACTTGGCTTCTCCAATCAAATCGCCTTCCTTTGGAGAATTCTCTTCTGATTCATTAGAAACTTCACCTGAGTTAATAAATTCAGATTTACTCTTACCAGAAGTGTAAAAGTTCTTAGCCAGACTGGGTACTTCCTCGTGTTGTATATTTCTAAGAGTTTTTTCGTTGGAATGTTTCTGATTGGTCATGGAACCATTTGGGTGGTCTATGCTCTTGACACCATGATTTTGCGCATTCACAAAGTATGCAGCAAAGGCATCTTCGTATGTAGGTTGCTTCAGAGATGATGATCGAGTCGGTAAGGGTGTCCTGACAGATGCAGGGGAGCCGGTGCGCTTTGTAGAAGCTGAGTTCTGTGTCTTTGAGGAAGAACCAAGTCCATTAACAACCGACTCCATGTAAGTAACTCAACAAATAGGATTGTCCCACCCCAAAATCAGGAGACTCGCAACTTGTTGATGTTGCTGTGAATATGGCTTGCTACATGAAGTCAGAATCTGCACATTGAACCGTCTTAATGAACAAACCAAGAACAAAATCAACTAGCTGTTACGATATCTACCTTAATAATGGGAGCTTTGAATGAGCCACGAATTAGAAAGTCAAATTACAATAATAATTTCTTAAAAGAGTTCGTAGAAACCAAGGCTTCTATCTCAATCATCAATAACTCACACGTAATTACAAGTAAATAAACTTCCAAATATACTTTTCAGAAAACAATATAACTTCCAAATATGACGAAGTAAACAAGAACACGGCAGAAGCTGAACCTCTAAACAAGGTATAATCCGTCTAATACAATCAAAATAAATGTCAAAATCAATCCTCTGAAACCACTAGGGAGTCAAGAATGAGACGGTAAGATTACAAGTCAGGAAAACAACGGCAAACAAAAAAAAACAAATTCCTTGGGAATTTCAATAAATCCAACGGCAAACAAAAAAAAACAAATTCCTTGGGAATTTCAATAAATCCAATAATTAACAAAAGAATCAAAACCCAAATGTGGGATCCAAGTCATTTACAGACACAGTGCGTAAAATGAAATTTTCTTTGATACATGCATGTTGGGTACAGTTCTCACCACCAACTAAAAGCAGAGAAACAGAGCAAGATAAAGCAAACCCAGAAAGGAAAACGCAAAGAAATAGCAAAAGAACCAGAAGAAAGACTAGATTGACCAAAAAAGAAAAAAGAAGAGAGAGAAAGATAAAGAGTAAGCACCTGAGTAAGGAATAGCAAAGAATGCAACTGGGAAAGAAGCAATCTTGTACAACAGAGAACATAACATCAAATGGCAGAGAAAAGAGACTGAAAAGGTCAAAGAAACACCACAGGAAAAGAAAGTGAAACAGCTTTTTCTTCTTTTGGGTTGATTGGTTAATGACCCTTTTCTTTTCTCTCTATTCTGATTCCTCTGAAGTGATTCTTCAGATCGGATCGATGCACAAAGTAAAAGCGACAGGGGAAAGCAGAGACTGGGAGATAGTGTTATAATGAGAAATTGAATGGTTAAAAATTAAGCTGTTGTTTTTTAGTGAAAAGCTGTTTCTGTTAATAATTTGGCATGTAATGGAGGATTGAAGGCATTGCGTGAAAGCTTCGAAGAGGCTAAAGGAGCAAAACCCGAGCATAAACACCAGAAGGCTTGTACTCACCACCAACTCAACCTGTACTTAAGCCGTCTTTTATCTTTTGTACGCTCTCCCTCCTTTTTTGTCTATATTTATTATACTTTCTCTTTAATTTAAATTTTTAATTTAAAATAATTATAATAAATTACTATTTTAAATTTAAGTTTAATTAATTCAATTAAAATTTATAAGTTATTTTAAATAATCATATAAATAATATGTGATTGATTTACTTATAATATTTATGTCGTTTTTTACTCGAATTTAAAAGAATGAATTTTTTCTGAAAATTTGAAAAATACAAATAATGTTTTAAGATGAATTTTTTCTAAAAATTTGAAAATACAAATAATTTTTCAAGAATTTTAATTTTTTTAAAATTTCTTAAATTACAAAATTATGAAATAATTGAAATTTTCTTTTAAAAAATATTCTAAAAAATATATAATTTAAAATTAACTTATTTATAATATACTGATTTATTTTGAGTATCTATAATTTTTTAATTACTAATGTCCTAATGGTAAAATGTTAAACAATAGCTAATTTTTTATTCCATCGACTCAAATATTTTATCATTCTCTTTGTGATTTTTAAAGAAAATTATAATCTTTTCTTAATATATGATATTTTTTTAAGCTATGAGTGAAATAGTTAAAATTCTTTTTCCTTAAAAAGTTGTCTCTAAATTTTAAATTTTAATTCTTTTAGTCGATCAATTGTTATCGTGCGATTGTACAACAACAATAATACGCGGTAATATTTAATAATATACAACCTTATTCTTATTTGGTGGAAAGATTATTTTCAATAGACTCGTATACAATGCATAATATAAATATAAATGTATAAATAAAAATATAAAATACATAATATCATACATATCAAACATAATAAAGATTAATAATAATAAATAAAATAATTAAATAAATATACAAACTAAAAAAAGATAAGTATAATAATAAATTAAATCAGTCATGTCAAGAACGTAATTAGGTTACATAAGAAACTGTTTAGATTAAATAATTAAGAAGTAAGTATTTCTTATTAAAAAAAATATCAATAAAACAATTACTTTTTTAATAATGTTGTAATGAAAAAATGAAACTTTTTATTGGAAAAAATAAAAATATAAAAATTATGATCTTTTCTTAATATATGATATTTTTTAAAGCTATTTCACTCTTTTCCTTAAAAAGTTGTCTCTAAATTTTAAATTTTAATTCTTTTAGTCGATAAATTGTTGTTGTGCGAATATACAACAACAATAATAGCTTATAATATTTAGTATTATGCAACCTTATTTTTATTTGGAGGAGAAATTATTTCTAATAGACCTATATACAATGCATATATAAATATAAATATATAATATATAATATCACACATATAGAACATAATAAAGATTAATAATAATAAATAAAATAATTAAATTAATATACAAAGTAAAAAAGATAAATATAATAATAAATTAAATGAGTTATGTCAAGAACGTAATTAGGCTAAATAAGAAACTGTTTAGATTAAATAATTAAGAGGTAAGTATTTCTTATTAAAAAAAACTATCTATAAAACAATAACCTTTTTATTGTTGTAATGAAAAAAAGAAACTTTTTATTGGAAAAAAATAAAAATAAAAATTTATGATCCAAATTTAGGTAACAATAATACTAATCACATGTGGAGATTTTTAAGCAACGAGACCGTTTGTGATACGGTTAACTTTCGCGGGAAGAGAGAGGCCTCACATGCCCGCACGTGAAACCACCAACAAGAGCACGTGGACGGCTGGCATGCATCCGGCGCATGATAATATATTGCGCATATGGCGGAGTTTACCATGACCAACTCACTCACTTATCAAATAATTAAATGTTCCCTATTTAACCTAACCTTTTAAGGACAATATCGTCTTTTCGACCAATACACGTAGGACCGGATTTCCAACCTGTCTGGACCCACCACCTGCCCCACTGATCTTTTGTGTAGGGCAGAACATGAGCAAATTGCTAAGGAATCTAAAAAGATTGGTGGAAATGATTTAGGGGTAAAAATTAAAAAGAAAATGGAAATCTCCCTATTAATTTTATTTATTTCTCAAAATTGTTTAAAATATTTTAGATTTCATTTAATATTTTATTTTTTAAGTTATTTAAAAATATGATTTTTATTAAATACTAAAAAGCAATCTCTTTATTACTTTAAGATAAGATTGTGGATTTTCAAACCTCCTCAAATTTCATATCAAAGAAATTTGTACCGAATGTTGTTATTGTAATAAAAAGTGTTTTTTTTTTGTTAAACTAACAAAAATTACTATTATATTTGAGTTAGACAAATTACATAACAATTTAATTTGAAATAATTTAAAATATTTAATTTTTTAAAAAATTCAATATCAAAATCACTAATATATAGTATTTTTTAAAATTTCCACATATTTGTAAGTTCTCTTATAGTATATTTTAATTTTTAGATAACCTCTTAAAAAAAAAAGAGTTGTCCTAGTGCGTAAAATTCTCCACTTTGTTAGGGTCAAGAGAACGTCGTCATTATACACAACTTTCTCTTTATAGTTTATAAGAAGGTTCTTTCCATCACTTAAACTCGTGATTTTTCAGTTACAAAGGAATAACCTTACCCCTTTTTAAGATTATTTTAAAGTAATTATTTTTAATTAAGATTTAAATTTATTTTTAACATTTTTAGTAATTTAAAATAATGAAAATCAAAATATATCAATTGATTCGTCTCTCACACCAATGAATGTGATGAGTTTTAGAAGATAAGATAAAGATTCTTTATTCTTTTAAGTTTAGCACATACATATGCCCTTTAATTCATCTTCTCCATCACCATGTAAATTGAATCAAAAACAGGCCCATCACCATACTGTGTTTTAGGAAAAGGGAATGTTAGTTGAGTAAGTGGCCTCAGTGGGACATACCAATGAACACTCTTGACCTGAAAAAGGATAGTCTTATCAGATGGTGGTGGGCTTCATGTTGTCGAGTCTAGATTAGTGGGATTGTGGAGTACCAGCCGTTGATATCCAAAAGAAAGATTTGCTGAAGGTATGTTCCCAAGTATCCTTGGAGAGGGGCCGAGATTTTGACACGTTCCCAACATGGAGATATTAGCAGGATTGGATATTCAGACAAGGTCTGCAAGGATGTGGGACCTATGTCAACGATCATCATGTAAGGGCATGGTTGGGAACAATCATTCTCAGTGTGCAATGCACAACATCATTCTCTTGCAAGCATCAATTATATTATTAGTGCATAACCAGATACCCCTTTTTTCTCTGCATCGCATCCCTTCTGGCATGGACTGCTGCAAATTTGATAATGGATACTCTTTTTAACTTACCATTTACCTGTAATGAGGCATTAGGAGTGACTTCAAAGACTTTGGAAAGGATGGAAATGGTGTGTGTTTCGTTCCTTTCTTTCTGCACAATAAAGAACCGATGGACAATTGAAACCAGAAAGCTTTTGCGTTAATTATATTAGCCTGCAATCTTCATTCGTAACAAGGTAAACCAGAAACAGAAAGTTTTAACAATACTTGGCAGCTTTATCTGATCTCTTTCACTCCTAGTGAAAGACAATTTTACCAATAATGCAGATGTTTGAAGTTCTGATATAGATCTCAACCTCCAACCATTTTATAAATGAGATATTAGGGAACAACTATGTTCCTCCTCCACCATAATTAGAGTTGAATCCGTTTGATAGTTCAGTTGTTTCATTTTCTAGTTCAACAAAATGATTGTAACACAGGAAAAACTATTGTCATTAGTCATATTACAGGATAACCAGACAATAGGAAATTGATAGTAATCATCAACTCAGGCATTCATGAACAGACAGGACCATCTATTAGCTAACAGCAGAAATTTAAGATTTTTGGTAGTATTACAACAACAAAATTAGCAAAAGGAATGTGAACAGATACAGGTAAGTGCAGATTTTAATCTAAAGGTGTTCTTTTCACAATCTGAGTGAGGATACAATGTTGTAGTCCAATTTGCAGTGCATGGTATTAAAATAAAGACTAGATGAATATAGTCTATTGGGTCGTCTGCTCTTGGCAAACTGAAAGAAGAAGAAGAATAGAATGTCTAACATTCAGAGAGAAGTACTCCAAGCAGCTCCTCCCTCCATGACGAAAGAACCAGCAGGGAGGTAGGTACACCCTTAACAAAATTGGAAACTTAAGCTCGATACCAGAAATCAGATAACCCCTCAAAGTTTAAGCTCGATACAAGAAATCAGATGACCCCTCAAAGTTCTTACACCATACAGTCCCTAAATCCTTCCTTCAAGCACCAACTATCTCCCATAAGGATGATATCTTCCCGTACCTGCACCACCGTATCCCCCTCTACTACCAAAGAAGGAACCTCCACCGCCCGCCCCATAGCCACCTCCAAGGCTAGTATCATAGTTACTGCCATAACCAGTACCATATCCGCCATAAGTTTCACTGGGGCCACCATAACCACCCCCAAAATCATAACCTCTGCTAAAGCTTCCCCCATACCGACCAGAATACCCCATTGAGGGTTCTCCCCTATAAGGGCCTATTCCACCATTACCATAGCCTCCATAACCACCAAATTCAACCCCAGCATAAGCACCAACTCATTTTTATGTTTTTGGGTGTCTTTACTATCCCAGTCTCTCCCACAACACTCCACACAAATTAGTTCCTTGTCC
>JAOQMM010000001.1:17361830-17372216 GCA_027563515.1 Erythroxylum platyclados
TACATGCATAAATCTAGTTATATAAATATACCATAGCTGTATTTGTGTAACCTATAACATGTGCAAAACCTATACAATAACACCCTAATTAGTGGAAGTATCAATGTTAACCTTAACGACTATTTAACTAAAGTGAATAATTCCCACTTATAAACTCCTTCACTAAACTTCCATACAATTGTTTATCTAAGAAAATAGGTAGATCATTAATGGAAGAATACACCTTCTAGACAATGACGCTTGGAAGAGGGTGGTGGTGGATTAGGTTTCTTTGGTTCTGCCTTTTTTATCTCAACCTAAACGATACACAGAAAAAGAGGAGTGATGTAAAAATAAAAGTCAATGAGAACAAAACATGTTCTTTCACTCTTGCAGACTACACAATTATTAGTCAAAAGAATGGCGAAAATAGTTCATGATATTACCATGTCACCAGTGAATTATATATTGACTAGTCTTATCCTCCTAAAACACTAAAGTACAAATGGAATCAAACAAAGGGCACATCTTCTAATCATGAAAGTTGGACTGTCTAGTTGGTCCTCCATATATTAGAAGATGAAAGTTGGACTGTCTAGTTGGTCCTCCATATATTAGAACTTCAACAATTGAGGAATCCTTTTGGTTATTCACAATTATATTAGTATTAAAAATCAGTAACTCGTATTAGTTGGACCATCACCAAGCAGAGAAGAGAAAAGACACATGGCCAATTCTAAATTAAAATTTAGACATAGAAACTCATTGTAAAGAGCCGTCACACAAAAAGGCACCAAACATAGACCTGTGTAGGGTTCACTTCATGGAGTGGTTGCAAGGGAAAAAAAAAACTCCAAAAATGAAAATGGGTTGTCCATAAATCCCAATAATAACTAGTGACTATATCAGCAAGAGATTATACTAATATTCGGAACCACTATAATGTCAAAGGTGAGGAATCATAACCATTAAAAAGGCAAAGATTATTAAAAATCAAGAAACGAAGAACAAAATGCAGCTGTTGATATACCATCTTCTCACCTGGGTTCCAGCCAACTCAAGCTTGTTGCCCTTAGCTAAAAGATCATCAACCACCAATTCGCTGTCAAAAGTAATGAATCCAAATCCACGAGAACGATTAGTTGCGTGGTCACGCATGATTTGGTGTTCTATGACTTCTCCAAATTGCAAAAAGAATTCCTTGAATTCATCTGTCCATTGCGATGAATACATAAAGTTGATACTATCAAACATAGCATACTCTCACTAAAATCAAAGCCAACAAGGGTACAACTTTCTAAGTGCTACTTACCTTCTGTAACTGAAGCAGGAATTCCGCCAACAAAAATTTTTTTGGTTTTAAAATCCCTAGATCCAATAGCCCCTTTTGGTATTGTTCGTTTGATTTCAACCTGAAGAAAATGAAAACCACAACATACATCAGAAAACCACATGATTGTCAGACAAACTTGCATATGGAACAAAGAATCAGTTGCTCAATTCATTAATGCAAAAAGAAAAAGAAAAGAAAGAAACCCCACTTGTTTCCCATTGATGATGTGTGTTTCTTGAATGACTTGATCAACAACCGAGGCATCTGCATAGGTCACAAAGCCAAAGCCACGAGGTTGTCCTGTCTTTCTGTCTTTCATTATCACAGAGTCCGTAATTTCACCATATTTACCAAAATATTTGACGAATTGTGCTGCATAGACAGACACCAAAGAAAAAAAAGGTTGAAAAACCAAAACAAACACGACCTCAAGTAAATGGTACAATTTGTAAATCTGCACAGGATGAACAAACTAACCAGTAGTAGTCTCTCTTGCTAAACCTCCTATAAATATCTTTCTGCAACATGTTGAGTAATATTAAACAAACTAATCAAACGGGTTTCCAAGAACGTAAATGGCAGTTCAGATATACCAGAAAAAAACTCAAAATACATTCACAAACAACAAAAGTTGCTTTGACCACATTTTGCTAAACTTATAGAAAGAATTTGAATTGAGCAACTACATGAATAAAACATAATTAGTTTGGCACCTGGAGGTGTCTAAACTGAAAAGTGTACGAACTAATTTAACGCAAACAAAGCAGAGAAAACCGATCATAAACATTTATATAAATTACGAAAACAAAGCACTCAAATTAGACTATATCATCTTCTCATCGCGGAGGAACTAAACCAACAAAAGAAACATCCAAATTTCTGTTCTTTTCTCCACCTTCACAAAAATGGACAACCAAAAAATAGGAAAAGAGATAACTTCCTCATACCCAGGACTCGCTCCATCTCCAGTCAGAGAGTGAGACTTCTCCTCGTCCCCAAACTGGTCATTAGACTTCAATTCGTTGGGTTCTCCGTCAAGAATGGCTTCTTTGTCTTGTGGGTCCATGAGGATTCCAGATTTGAGCGCAAGTTTCACAAGGGATTTTGATTTGAGCGAGAAAGAACGGAGCTTTAGAAGAAGAAAATTCTTGGGGGAAGCCAAAAGAGGAACGTAAGCCCTAGATGGATCGCTATTATTTCTTTCTGGGTCCTTAAACCCTCTATTTGAGACTTTGACAATGACGTGTGTGTCTATGATTGGATGCGTAACAGTAGTCCTCTACCTTCTGGGAATTGAGTCCAATCACGTGAGGTTATGCTTGTGTCCCCGCACACATGAAATCCTTCCAAACAATGATATGTTCTCACGTAAATGGGTGAAAGAAATTTAATAAAAAATGAAAAGAAACTGATTTACGAGAACAGATCCCTGCACACCAATAGTACGTGATTAGTAATTTTCAATATTAAAAAAAAATAGGAGGTAAACGGATCAGATTAAAAAATTTAATCAATATTATTAAATAATCATAAAATTAATAAAAATTGAATAAACTTAAAAATTTTGAAATATAATTAAAAAACCTTTGCCTAAAATTTAAAATTTAATTAACAAGAAAACAGTTAAATAAAAGTTACTTAATTAATTTTAATTAAAAAAAGAAGACTGTTAAATTAGTTAATTTTTAACAACAAGTGTTATTAATATAAACCAAATCAAAAAATTAAAAATTGAACCAAAAAGTCAACCAATTCAAAATTTTTATTATTAAACTAGTCAAGCCGGTTGAAATTTTTAATTATAAGTAATTTCTTTATGCTTATCCATAGACTTGTTAGTTTCCAACATATTAATAATGTTCTAAAAGATGTTGGTTAATTTATAAAACAAAAAAATAATAGATGTCAATTTTTTTAATTCAGCATTGATATTTTAATATCTGAAATCTAAACTTTAATTTTTGTAATTGAGAATTATATTAGATATAATAAAATCCTTAAATTTTGATTGCGCACTTAGTAATTTATAATTTATAATTTAACATAAGGCAAACGTTTATAGGATTAAGAAAATAAAATTTAAAACAGTTCATTACATCAAAGCAATTAAAGAATAAAAGTCTATGTGAAGCTTACAATAAATGATATCTTTACTCTTTAGCATTGAGCTAGCTAATCAAGTAGCTCGTGCCCATAAGAAATTAGACAAGTAGGCAGCTTTACTAGCGTCTAACATGTGTCAAACGCAGGTGGCGCTTGAACCATAACATCAGGATCTGAATACACATGTTACACCATGGACTGACATTTCCAAGCTGATGCTAGTATGGAGTTAAATGCTCGTCTTACCTTAGTATAAGAGTGCGGTGGGAGATCACAGTTCACCAGTCATCTGGGTCGGTGCAGAAGTTAGCTTAGAACCATGGATGTTACAGCCAACAGAGAGAAGGCTGAGGAAAGGTCCAAGGAGCGGAAGGCGGTGAAAGAAATTAAAGGTGTGGTGGATGAGCCGCCAAAAACAAGCAAGGGTAAAAGAGCAGACATGGTTGAGGAAGACGAAAATGGCAAGAAAATAGAGAAAACTGAGGCAGTTAAAGGGCTCCCTCACCAACAGGTTCCTCAGCCGGGAGATTTCTCCACCGAAGCTCTCGAGAAACTCTGAAATCTTTCTTTCACTACGATTTGTTCCATTTTACTTTCTTGTTCAGGCCACAGGTTGTAAAAGTAATTCAGGTAGAGAAGCCATTTGAGAATTTCGAGAAAATGATGGTTTTTGAAATCAGGCTTCTAAGTAATTCCTTTGTATCTTCACCAAGTGCGAATACAACCCTTTGTTTAGAAGGAGGTCCTTGTGGTTACCCATCTGCAGACACGAAAGAACATAAGTTGGAAGCTATTGAAATCATGTGAAGAAAACAACATTAAAATGTTGGTAGAGTTACAGTCTGTTTCAACAATCTTAATCAGAAGGTAACTAGAACCTCTACAATTCGACCGCCATCCATTACAATGATTCTATCAGCAGCTTCAATTGTAGAAAGCCTGCAGAAGTTAGTCCAAGTTAAGGAACTGATCTCAAAATTAGTAACTTTGCACTCGTCAGTACAGACACGGAAACTACCTGTGTGCTACAACTATAACAGATCTTTTTGCATCTTTTCCATTCTTGAAATCTTGAAGAATCCCCTGAACATTGTAACATATAAGAGCAACTGTTATTTATCAACAAATAACTTCTCATTTGGTTTTTCGGGTGGTGATAAAATAAGCGAAACCTTGACAAAGTGCTCGCTTTCCGAGTCCAATGCACTGGTAGCCTCGTCAAGGATCAGAATTGCAGGGTCTCTGAGCATAGCCCTCGCAATTGCAATTCGCTGCTTCTGTCCTCCACTGAGCAGGTTGTCATGAACGATTGTCTGATAGCCATCAGGAAGAGCTGAGATGAATTCATAAGCATAGGCGCGTCTAGCGGCATTTTCTATCTCTTCCTGACAAACTTCTCGATGGCATCCATATGTGATGTTCGACTTAACATTCATGTGGAAGAGCTCCAGTTCCTGACTAAATGGGAACATTAGTATAAGCTTATCTTAGGTACAGATATGATGAGTTATAGATGCAAACCTGTCCAACATATCCTATATTTTCTCTCAGCCATCTAACATCCAAATCTTTAAGAGGAAAACCATCAATGTAGATCTGAAATTCATAAAGTAGCTACTGTTCACTGAAATTGTCAATGGAATAATCTCTGAGAGGACTGACTCAATGTAGTGCAATAAGTAGGGATTCGGTGATAAACAACTTTGTTATACAAACAAAATCTGTTACGGCGTTGGTTTATGCCTGTTTCGGGTAAGGTGAAACACACACTAGAACTTTCCGTATTTTGTTTTGGCTATGGCATTCAGAATTTGGTGAAAGTGAAAACTCAATGAAGTTACCTGGCCGTTGGTGGGTTCATAGAGGCGAAGTAAAAGATGAACTAAAGTGGTTTTTCCGCTGCCACTAGGTCCAACCTTTTCAAAGGACACACAAGCTGTCATTACACCAGCTTCGTAAAAAGGGAGATCATAAAATAGAAAAGTCTTACGAGTGCAATCACTTCATTCGCTTGTACTGAAAGGTGCAAGTTTTCTAGTATGGGAACCTATCCAAATAGCAGAGACAAATTGAACACATTGCATTCGTGAATTTGGCATTTAGAGAAAGAAATGGACTAAGAAACTAGTTCACTCATTATGTCTAGCTCTACCAAGAAAGTCTGAACAAAGTGTAGCAGATAACGTACTGCTGGCCTTGAAGGATAGTGAAATGACACATCAACAAACTGAATTTGTCCCATTAGCCTTTGCAATTTCACCCCTGCAAACAGTTGGACTAGCCATCTAAATGATTTGAATCTACAGAATTCTTGGTCCATTAATTCAAAGCATACAGTGACTCAGTGAGTGGAGTCTACCTTGAGACATGAATTGGTCACTGGGTGAGAGTTGCAGTAACTGGAAAACCTTTTCATTTGCTCCAGTAGCCTGCAACAACGATGATATATTGTCTACTATCCTCCAAGTTGCATAAATTAACCACTCACAGTACAATACGTACTTAGTGAGCTGCTCAGTAGATACATTGCCAGTCATTATAGACATTCCACCTAACAGCACTGCAAAAATCTAGAAAAGGTAATATGAGAAAAAAGATATCAGCTAAAATCAGACTTTATAAAGAACACAAGCAATAGCAAATCACCAGATTGTTGTTCTTCATCCTTTAAAAAATGTTCAAACCTGTGTTAAACGATAAAGAGTGCTAAAACTCATAGTCCAGAATCCATAAGCCACACTTTCTCGAACATTTACATTAGCTAATTTCTCCAACCATTGTTTGTACCTATTACCATTTACAATAAAAATTTGACTTTCCCGGAGTAGCAGAAACTATATGTCTTACAATTCTTCATTTCACAAAAATGGTTCAGCATTTATGGATGCCTCTAAGAAAGTGAAGAATCATACCAGTATGAATCCATCATTAGAATTTAAAAGTTCAGATTATTACCTTCCATGTTCTTTCACCTCTGTCCCATAAGCCCTCACAGTTCTAATCAAAGAAAATGTTTCTTCCACAGCCTATACCAAAACGTAATCAAGATCAAGAAAAAGAAAATATTATACTTAAAACTGAAACATTCAGTAACATTTTAATTTTTACCATATTAGCACAAGCAGTAACATCTTGAGTTATCTTGGCAGCTGTCTTCTGGTACCTATTAAACAGAAATTATTAGGCAACTTCTTTACATCCCATTTTTATACAAATATTCATTTGTTTCAGAGCAGAAAATATTCAGATAAAATTTCCAACGAACCAGAAAAATGATCTGGATGAAGGGTAAAAGTATTTTTAGTTAATGAAGGAAAGGAATTCATTTTTTATTAGGTCAAGTAAACAAATTTGAAAACTAAAGCCTAAATAAATGTAGTGGATAAGACAGTCTTATTAGACTATGTCGGAATTGTAAGTAACCAATCAGTTAACATATGATGGGGCAAAGAAAGACAACAAACTTACCGGCCATAAACCATAAAGATTGTAGCAAGAACAGAGCATATCAGCAATGATGACAATGCTAGAGGCCAAGATAAAGTAAGCAAATTGATAACTGCACCAATCGCCTAAACATTCATACACAAAAGTAAATAGTTAGAATACACCACTTAGCTTTGTGAGTATCAAGAAGAAATAATTCCTACAGAACTGCAAACCTGAAGCACATTGCGTGCTATCAAATGGACATCATTTGCTATAACATGAGAGAGTCGTTGGCAATCTGCGCCTAACCTGCTTGTCAAGCCTCCAACTTCTTCTCTGTCAAAAAATGACATATTCTGCATCACAGATAGCCGCATGGAACAATGGTGGAAACATTACTATATACAATGGTTAAAGAACTATTCCCCCAATGTGATTTAGATATGCTTAACTTCATGAACACAAACCTGGAAAATAAGAGCTGAATATAAAGTTTCCCTTAGACGCTTAATCTGCAACAAAGTGCAGAGTAATGGAAATATAAGGCAAACAAGCAACTAAGGAAACGAAGAAAAAGAGTCAACAATGTCAATGAAGAACAAATTTTGGAATATTCATGGTATATATGATTAAAAGGTTTACCAGTATTGTGTTTGCAATTGAGAAGCAGCCACTTCGCAAGCCACTAAAGATTAAAGAATTGAGAAAAAAATATTACTTGCTTCAACAAAATTCACAACTGAATCGAAATCTCAAGAAAAGACCCAACCTGCTTACTCCAGAAATGAAACACAAAACAGCCAGCAAACGAGCTTTCATCAAGAACGTCGACGATTGGCGGTTCTGCGCAGAAAATATGGACTCAGCCAACACTCTTGGCATCGTTATCTCCGAAGCCTGCAATTTTCATATAAGCATTATAAACAGCTAAAAGCTCCAACTGCTCCATCGAAGCGAATGGGCTGGTAATGTAACACATACTCACCGCCGCAACAATCAAAAAGCCAAAGGCAACAGACACAATCCACTGATCATTTGCAAGCAACTCCCACATTCGCCGAAGAGCCAACCACACGCTGGTCGCACTATTCACCGTTTCGTTCTCGGAATCGCAAATATTCCACCAACTGCCGCCGGGTAAAACATCTCGAAACTTCTCGCACAGTCCCGATTGCTTATTCCCTCTTGGAATCGGGAATTTGAAGCCGCGGTATCTGGTCGGCGGCGAAGGGAGGCGGAATTCGGACGGAAAACTAATTGCGGCGGTTACCAGTGGAAGCTTCCTGTTAGAACCGGCGAGGGATGATTTGGCATGGAAACGTAAGAATTTAGTGGAGGAGCAGAGATTGAAGCTTGGGATTGCCATGGCAACAACAGCGAGCGAGCGAGCGAGCGAGAGAGTTACTAGCTCAGTATTTTATCTCCAACCAATGATGTGGCGCCAAGTGTTGAAGTTAATCGCCTAACTTTCAGCCGGTCGATCCATCCGACCATCCGAGCACCAACCACTCGTCCTCTCTCAAATCAAGACTCCATTTTCTTGCACAACTGATTCAGATAACTAAGGCTTTCACTGTCCTTATTCCATTCCCAGAGGGTAGATTATCATACCGGACTTAGAACTGAAATGGCTATTACCATTCGTTATTCTCCGCTAAACTTAATCTTTCACTTACGTTTACCCATTCATATTGCAACATTGATTGTGAAATAAGCTCATAGTTATCACTTAACATAGAATTTAATGTCATTATCTTTTAAATACGCGCCAAATATTTTTACTAAATATAAAGTGTCATAATTTGACTTCGGATACACACAATTTCCACCTACTTCTTTAATTTTGTACCCTTACTAAAATTTAACGATTAAAAAAAGATAAGATATAACAAGATTTTACTTTCGAGGCAAAAGTATACTTTGAACGTTTACAACAAAATACAACTTGAACCTTAACATTTTGAAATGTTCAAATTGAACTATAACGTTTTTAAAACCTTTAAAACAGACTTTAAATGAACGAAAAGTTTGACGGGGTTAATTCTCTGTCGGTTAAATATTATAGCAATGCTAACATGACATTATTTATATATTTTAAATAAAAAGTGGATCTTACTGTTATATAATTAATTTTTAAATTAATAAAAAATGATTCTCACAGTTACGTGACAGCGAGGTCACTATTTATACATTTCAAACAATAATTCTCATTTGTCATGTGGTAATGAGGACCCATATTTATATATTTTAAACAATGAGTTTTACTTCTAAAAAATAATATTATGTCAAAATTAACGGAACATTTAACTAACAGAGAGTTAACTTGTCAAATTTTTCATCTATTTAAATTTTTTTTAAATATTTTAAAAACCTCAAGATTTAATTTGAATACTTTAAAATTTTAAAAATCTGTTATATATTTTATTATAAATGTGACCTCTGTTACCTTATTATAGTAAAATTCCTCGTAAATAGGAATTAGGTATCAAAATGAAATATATATATATATATATATATATGTTTTTTTAAGGCCGGTTGGATGCTATTGAGTTGAGAGCATAAAAGGCCTGAGCCTAGTATAGACCATTAAAAGGACCTCTCAATATGGGCTTTTGAGAAGATCAATGAATCGGGTAGCACGAAAACATATTTTGATCCAAGGGTCTAGAATAAATAATCATCCTACATATTCACTCCCACTTTTGCCCATCAAATGAGTTTGCCTATTTCTAGCTTTTTAAGGACCGCCGCATGTCAATAACTCGTGGGTATTATGGTCTTTTGAGTTCTCAGCCGTCAGCAGCCCGCGAAATTCTTGGCGCGAAATTAGGACTAGAACTTTCCCGCCAAAATGAACCTGGGGGGCAGCTCGGGCAGACCACAAAGTGGGCTCAAATCAAACCGCGTTGAAAATAGAAACTCCATTGAATTCCGTTCCGTTTTAGAATGGCCCAATTGACTTTCGTACTAAAACAGAATCATTACGATTCTGTACTTGTTAATGCAAAAAATATTCGAAAAAATGCTAATTAATTATATTAGAAGGAATTTAAGTTATAATTCTTCATACCTTTAGATGAAAAAAAATATATCAACAGTAAATAATTTTAATTTAAAAATAAGAAAATATTTTTTTAGAGTATAATTGTATTTTTTAATTTTGTGGTAAATAAATTGTACTTAAACTTCTATTTTATTTTCTTTCTTGTATTTTAGAGGCTGCATAGGATTCCATCTTTGCCATAATTGTCCATTTAGTGTTTGCCGTACCAAACTCACCCTAATTGTACCTTTCTCTCCGCCGTGTTACCATTTCTTACAAAAACAACCAAACAACACCAACCTATTTACTGTTCCACTGTTCCAATAATACATAATCTTATCATTAAATAATAAAAAGATTATTTCTAAAAAGACAAAATAATGCATATACATATTAAATAATACAATAATAATAATAGAAAAAAATAAAATATTAAAACGTCAAAAAAAAATTATGTTTTTTATGTCGTATTTAGGCCGATTAATTTGTATTTTATATT
>JAOQMM010000001.1:17449847-17463308 GCA_027563515.1 Erythroxylum platyclados
CGAATCTCGCGTCTCGTCGAAGATTTCCGCCAATGCGCACCAACGCATGCCAACGCTTGACATTGCCCCACTTTGTCTTTGCCTCCATACAAGTTCTTGCCTTGTTTCGTAGTTCCGCGTGTCGAACATTGGTCAAGGCTCGCCAATGTCCGCACGAATCCGCACTTTAGAATTTAGGGATCTAACACCTAGCCACTAGCCACACACAGCGTTTGGCTCCACCAGCCAAAGTCTCACAGAGACAGGTCACTTTAGAACTCCTCTCACCATATTAGCACCACAAATGGCGCAAAGACACTACATGAACATCTAGAGAACTGCTCTTGTCAATGAACTCTGCAATCCCATCCTTGTGGAAGAAAGGACCACGAAGCGAGCTGACCAGGCTTAAAGAGTGGAGTTGGTGGTGGCTCCTTATAGTCCTTGTCAATTTGCATCTGATGTGCCTATGGATTGCCTCTCTTTGCAAACTTGTTTGCTCCCAATCTAGCATCCTCTTCCATTTCTGGTGATTTCTCGAAGAAAACTCCAGAAAAACCACTTGAACCCAAAGTCAAGACTGATCTTTACTAAGTTCGTAAAGTGGTGGTCCTTTGGTGGCAGCGACGGCGAATCTGGTCACCGCCCATCGAGTGATTTATGTGGAGGAGAAGGAAACAGGGAATCTAGTCATGCACATTCCACAAACTACTGAAATATGGAGCTAATCACTACTAATTTAAAAGTTTGAGGTTTAAGTGTCCTTAAGATCAAAGTTTGAGTACGGAAATACCGTTTTATCACATTTTCACCCATGTTTTTCAATACTTAACCCAAAGTTAAACAGTAAAATAAAATATTTAAAATTTAAAAGATTTAATCGATATTAGACAGGTATAAAATTAGTAAAAAATTGAATGAGATTAAAGATTTAGAAATATGATTGAAAGAGATTGTCTTTACCCATAGAAGAATTTGAAATTTAATTGAAAAAAAGAGATTGTTAAATAAAAATTAGATAATTTATTTTAGTTTATAAGAACTTATTAATTAATTAAAAATGATCTTTTTTAAAAGCAAAAGTTATTAAAGTAAATGAAAAAGGAAAGTTAAAAATTGAACCAAAAAATTTGATGATTCAAAATTTTTACGGTTAAACTAATCAAACCAATTAAATTTTTTAATCATTGATTTTCATTCACTCTCTCTTCCTTATGAAAATATGTGGCTCATATTAAATGGTGTATGGTTGAATTATTTAGTGTATAATTATTTTCATTTTTTTTCATTTGAAGAGAATCTCATGTTATTATTTGTTGCTTATCTGGACAATTTAAAATAATATGTTTTAGTAGTTTTTGATAAGAGATATAAATTATTGGTGAAATATACAAACTTCCCATATGGTTATACCTATTCTAAAAATAACTCTTTATGATTTACAACTATAAAAGAAATAATATCTTATAATATTAGAAATTTTAGAAATATAAAAAAGAGTATTTATTAAACATTTGATCGAATATTTTAAGCTAAAGTAATTATACAAATTGTATCACGTATTTAATAGCCATTTATATAATAATTTATATTAAAAATAATTTGATAAAATAAATAATTTTTATTATTTTTAATACTATAAATTATTTTTTAAGATAATTTTAAATCTTAGAATACGTAGAATTAGGGTGAGATTCACATTTTTTACCCATAAAAAATTCTACATTAAAGTTACATTTTTTATAAATTGATATTACAAATGAAAATATGTAATAAATAATACAAGATAATTATATATTAAAGTTGTCGAATTGAGAAAATAAGTGTGTCAATTTGGTAAAATATCTATCCCAAGAGAAATATGGAACAACAATTGCCGCATAATTCTATAATTTTATTTTATAAGAACGAATTCTCATCCATCTCATAAAAAAACCAAAATATATGAAAGAAGAAAGGAATTTAAAAGAAAATATTTTTATTTATGTATGTCTTAAACTTTATATATTAGGGATACTTACAATGTTGGTAAAACCAACCAGAAGTTAAACTTGTAAGACAAGAGGTTTAAGTTTAAGAGGGTCAATTTGAATTAGGTCGTCATAAAATCGATTAAAAATTAAATAAATTTAAAGAATTTGAAATATGATTGAAAAATTTTGTTCTTAGCTATTGAATAATTTGAAGTTTGATTAAAAAGAGAGATTTCTAAATGAAAACTAATTGATTTATTTTAGTTTATAAGGACTTATTAATTAATAAAAATTGACTAGTTAATTAATAAATTAATCATTTTTTAACAATTAGAGTTATTAAAATAAATGACACCAAAAACTTAAAAACAATTATATTTTTTAATTATTAATATGTACAAATATAGAAATATGATCAATCATATACCAGTTATATACTAATTGATTCCTGAATATTAGCATATCAATCTCTCAAAGATATGCGACAAATACGTTAACACCACTCTAAAATTCAACGTGGTGAAACATTTGATACCTTAAATTTGTAATATGAAATTATGAAAACATAAAAACGAGTTAGATAGTACCTTGAAATATATGATACCACAATAGATAACAATTAATATCAATAAGATTGGTGCATTCATGAAAGGTATTATTGTGAACAATTTGCTTAACATTTTGATTATCAGAAATTGTAAAAGAGGAAGTAATGATCATTTCTTAAGTAATCATTACACTCAAAAATAACCAATAGGTAGTATTATCATAAGAACTTGATATTTTGCTTTTATACTAAAGTGCGGTTAGTTCAAAGAATGACTTATTCACAGTAAGAGGGCTCGTGAGAGATAGCAATGGAGATTGACTATACGGATTTGCTATTAATCTTGGCCGGTATCCTATACTCACTACAAAATTTCGAGGTATCTTTCATGAGTTGACTTTTACATGGCAGTAGGGAGTTCGTAACGTGAGTGTGGAATTCGATTGTGAGGTGGCCATTAATCAAATCCTATATGACCAGCAGGGGTTTAATACTAACCATATTCAAAAACACATTTAGGAGCTCCTGAATCAGGATTGGAGAGTGCGAGTACAATTTGTGTATCAAGAGGCTAATGACTGTGTCGACGTTATTGCGAAGCACGCTCGTTGCCTTCTATCTGGGTTTTACGTACTGAACACTCCTCCTTTGGGCTTGAGTAAAAGGCTCTTGTATGAAAATAATATCTTAGCAATTACTTTATAGGCATTAGGCGTCTGCCTTGTGTTAAAAAAAAAGAAGTGAGAGACTACTGTTGACTTCTTGTTATGTTAATAGATAAGAGATGGGTCAATAAAGAGACAATAGTTAGTAACGGGGTGGCAATCAATGAGATACTTAACCCAATCCACATCATAGTACGTTCTCAACTCTAGTTAGAATCAATTACATAATTGAAGACCATAAAGTAAAGTACCTCTAACGTACCAGGGAATGAATAACAACGTATGAGTGAGAGGTAGAACATGCAGTCATGAATTGACTGATAATGTAAACAACATAAGTAATATTAAGGCAAGTGGCAGTAAAATAGATAAGGTCGCCATCTAGTTCACAACAAACACTACCATCATTAAGATTGGTCTCATCAATAGCTAAAAAATGAACTTTAAGGTTTAGTGTTGTACTAATTGTCTTAATGTTGATGGTAGCAATATTAGAAATAAGATTGTTAGCATATTTGGATTGAGATAGATAATAATTAGATGAATAAGAGGAAACTTTAAGACCCAATAAGCAACTTAGATTACTCAAATCTTTCGTCACGAATTGTTTGATGGAGAAAAGATACAGAAGTAGAAATAAATTAAGTGCCATTGTCAATAATTATAATTTTGTCAATATAGATAAGAAGACTAGTGAATCCTTAATCTCTTTTTTAGGGAAAAAGACATGACCATATTAAAGTGACTAATAGTTGAGATGAATTTGATAAACTGTATGCAAGAAACTTGCTTTAATCCATATAATGTTTTATGTAAACATAGAACCTTAATATATATATATATATATTATAAAATTATTATCAAAAAAGACATTCTTAACATTTATCTAAAATAGATAGCTAACAGTTGTAGGCAACAATCTTAATGAGATTGTAAACTAAAGTTAAATGAATTACATGAATAAATGTCTTCTGATAGTCAATATCATACTCTTAGTTAAAATCATTAGTAAAAAACCGAGCATTATATCGTTCAATTGATTTATCAACTCAAATCTTAATTTTATAAACTCGTAATAACTAAGAATAATTTTTTAAAAGATAAACTAAGTACCTTTAAAGCATTTGTGCTGGAAAGTGCTCATAATTTTTCTACCATTTGCTATAGATGATAAGATATTATCTTATGATAGTTGTGAGGTTATGCTATAGATGATCAAATATTATTTTATAATAGTTGTGAGATTAATACAAAAAGATAGTAATAGAATAAACATAAAAATCTCAAAGATAAATTGAAATTAGACTTACATAATCGAACAAAGATTATAATAGAAGTAGAGAAAAATCCATGAGAGAGTTTACTAACTTGCAATTTTAAAACTTTGAGATAAAGATCTCAACATTTATACAATTATAAAATTGGAAAATATCAAAATTAAAATAAATCTCTGATACAAGTGAAATTTCTTCAATAATGATTGAATATAATCAATTAGTAGTATCTTAAACCAACATGCCCAATTTCAATCTTTTTTTTCGTTAAATTTTTTTATAATTATAAAAACTATTATGAATTAGTCTTGTAACTTTCAAAATAATTTGAATAAATACAATATTTGTTGATATAATTTTTAATAAATTAAAAAAATGAGATTCACTTCTCTCTACTTTAAAAAATTATGGTTCATTATAATCTCTTAATTTCAAGTTCACCATATTAATCTTTTTCCAGGCACAAAACAGCCAAGAATGTTCTAGCAAAAAATTCTTTTAAAAAAGTTGGATCTTAAATTTGAGTTATTCAAGCCCAACTCGACTTGAAGCTTTGGCTATTATAAACAAAATTATGTTATTTTACTATAAATCTATTGTATTTTTAAATTTTTTTTAAAAATATGGGCCAACACAGACTCATTGCCATCCTATTTCGCACCTATAAGAACAAGTCCAAAGTCTTTAAAAGGAAGTCTGACACGAAGAATTGAATCCGTGATTTCAAAGACTTGAGGCTAAACGACTCCTCCACCGCCGTTTCAATTCAAGATGTGCTCTTCGCACATGCAGCCTATTGCTTTCTTATTAAATGTTTTACTTGGGCATTGCTAGTCCTTTGTACGTACACTTTTACATGTATGTTTGAGAGATTACTGAAGTAATTCATCCAATGGTTAGGGATGGCAGCCGTTCGAACTCTGGCGTACGCTGATGTGTCGTTAACGGGTGACGGGTCATACTCCGTGATTAAATTAGACTTTTAGTCGAATTTGAATTTAAAAAATATATATTAAATTTAAAGAGTTGATTCAATTTAACAACTTAAATAATCTATCTCTTAATTGTAAAATAATGTTATTTTAAATAAAAGCTCACATTTGCGAGTCATAAAAAAAAACCATTTTATCAAAAATATAAAAAAATGTTCATGATTTTATATTTTACTCGAATTTATATAAATTAAAGTCTTTCTATTTGATAAGGATAAGGTTGTATATTATCAGACCTTCTCAGATCTTACCTTACAGTAAAATTTCAACTTAGTATTGAAGACGATGACGATCATTACGTAAATTAGTATTAAATTAAAAATTTTTAAAAGTTAAAACATTTTTAGATATGTTCTCTTTATAATAACTTTAAACTAAAGAAAATAAAGTTAAAAGGTGGTTCCAAAATAAAACATCAGAACCCAAAGCCAACCCGACCCGAAGTAATCAAATTGTCAACCCTTACCAGATCGGTCCAACCAACTCAGTTCCAGGAAATATCTGCCCGCTCTAACAATCTCCTATTTTTCCCTTTTCCTATAAATACCAAACTCAGAGTCCTCTATCACTTCTCCTTCTCTTTCCTTCTACGCGTTTCCCTCCACCGTCCAGAGAAAGCGCGTACTATTCACTCGCCTCGGTACGAAAATAGAGGCGACAAAGGAGGGAGCTACCGCTTTCTTTTGCGCTTAGCACGATTCTGCTCTCTCCAAACGACGCGCCGTCCGGTACGAACTTTCAAATCTGATTTCTCTCTTTTCTCGGCCCTCCCTTCTTCGAGGTCCGATTTTTCAGATTTGGACCCTTTCTCTCTCTCTCTCGCTCTTTGTTTCTGTATCTTGTGTTTTGTTGGTGAGGAATTTGTCCAGAAAGTAGGAGAAAGTATAGGAAAATTGCTTCCGCATGCTCCATTTTGTTTTTTTGTATTGGATCTAGGTAAGTTTCATCTGTAATAGAATTAGTTATGATCTTAATTTCTTGATTTCTGAACTATCTGAAAATTTGTGGTTAATAATATTGATTCTGCGATTCTGGTTGGTTTCATGTCTGTTTGTAATTTTTTTAATTTGCGTTTGAATTTTCTAGTGATGCGTTAAATTAGTCTGTTTCAGGATTGTGTTGATAGTTATAATATTACTATGGCTGCTGCTGCCGGTCCACGATATGCTCCAGAAGATCCTACTCTGCCCAAACCATGGAGGGGCCTTGTTGATGGTAAAACCGGGTATCTTTATTTTTGGAACCCGGAGACTAATGTTACTCAGTATGAGAGGCCTACTTGCTCAGCTCCTCCATCAAAGCCTTCTTCGGTACCCATAACTTCTTCCGTCCAAGTTCACCAAAGTTCTCGTTCTGATTATACCCCTGTTAAGGAAGATGAAAGGGGTGGCAGAGGAGGCAGTGGTGGATCCAGACTTGATTTAGGAACAAGAAGCAGTCAGGTAGATACTGGCTTGTTTCTCCTGAACTGTGGTTTGACCTTGAGCAGTGTATATTCTGTTACTTTTGGTCATTTGTCGTTGAATTTAAAGTTGGAGCAGTAATCTTGTAACTAAATATAAGACACTACTCGCATTCTGCGTGTAGTGGCTTGATTTTTTTTTTCTCGATGATTAAATTGGACATTGCATTCCTGATATTTACTGTTTTTTCTTGACGGTTAAATTGGACATAGCATTCCTGATATATACTGTTTTCATTTCTTGATAGATCTAGAAATATTCTCGCAAATCAAAAGAACATATAAGTTTATAGGCCTGAAAAATTGGAAACAATACTATTGCTGAAAGTTATATTAGTTGCAATTAGGAAAGTGTTAGAATAGTACTTGAATTATTCTTCGGCCTCATCCAACAGCCTTAAATGGTTTGTTGACATGGTACTGGGGCCTTTGTGATAAGAGATCTTTAGTTCAAACTTTGCCCACATTTATAATTAATTTGTGATTTCTTGTGATCGGTAATACTTCATGTGGGGTGTGCTAAATTAGTGTTTGAGTCATTTTCTTAGCTCATCCGAACAGTTAACTTTTGCAGTTGGACTGTTGACAGAAAAAATATATATATCCACCTTGTGCTTGATTTTGCCCTTGATTTTGTATCAGAGTGCAAAAGGAGGGACATCTCAACCCCATAATTTAGTCAATGGAACTGCCACTGGGCCTGGGGGTTCATATACAAGAGGACATGGATCATCAACTGGAGAAAGTAATTTATCGGCAGAGGGTTATCGCCGTCGGCATGAGATAACTGTTACTGTGAGTACATTGAATTTCGCAGATTATTTTTTTGAAGGCCATTATTCCATGTTCATTTACTATTAATAATTAATGATCATATCTTTTATGGGTGTAACTAGTAGAGGGTTTGATTGATGTTCATTATTATGCTGAAGTTTCTCTTGGCAACAATTTTTAGGGAGATGAAGTTCCTTTGCCTCTTACATCTTTTGAAGCTACTGGATTTCCTGCAGAGATTCTGAGAGAGGTAGATCTTGTACTTCTATCTTTGTCTCCATGCAATACTTGTTGACTGGGAGTTTTAGTAAGTTAGCAGACTATAGTGTTTCCAATACAAAGTTCTGTGATTGCTAGAGGTCCAATATGTAGTTTCATAGTCGTTAATACTTTTGTCATCTGTACTTTTTGTCGCAGGTGCGATATTTGCTCCTGGGAGGAGCTAATGTCGTACGCTGTGCTGCCCTCTCTTTGGGGGCTATGCATATTTTTTGGAGCGCCCTTATATGGTGGACTATTTTTTGGGATGGACTATCTGAGTAATCTAAGTTCGTGGCTGGGACTGCTGATGGTGATAATTTATTCTGCCATTCGGTCCGAGCGGAAGAAGAGGCCTCCTCCTGCTCCAACTTGCATCAGCAAGCATTTGCCGACTGCATATGGGGGATGATGCTTCTTCTGCCATTAGCCACGCTTCTTTTAGTCCAAAAGAAAATCAACCTCAATTATTGAAGCCAGTACATCAGCTTATGGGGATTGCTGGATTTTTTGCTTTTTCCAGGTACACAATGCAGGATTCTCTTCTCCGACCCCTATTCAGGCACAATCATGGCCAATTGCCTTGCAGAGTAGAGATATAGTGGCTATTGCTAAGACAGGCTCGGGTAAAACCTTAGGTTACTTGATACCAGGCTTCATGCATCTCAAAAAATGTAGAAATGATCCTCGACTGGGTCCAACTGTGCTGGTATTGTCACCAACAAGGGAGTTGGCAACTCAGATACAAGATGAAGCTGTGAAGTTTGGCAAGTCATCAAGAATTTCTTGCACGGTATTTAAAATCACATCCTAATACACTTGCCACTTGATTCGATTTCTCAAATTGTTTTGGTGCTAATGTCAAGATACCTGTCCATGCATAAAAACATGTTTAAACTGAGAGTAGTGCCTTTGTGGTCTTTCAGTTGTGCATGCTAATTTTGGATTACTGCCTGCTTTCTGCGTTATAGTTGTGTAATTGTTTAGCTTGCTTAAGAAAATACATGCCCTTTCATCCTTTAACTTCCAAATATGGACTACCCTGCAGTTCTTGTTGGCCACAATTTATTAGTGTAATGAAAGCTTGTATCTGATTGCTAGCTTTATATGATGTATTTGACTCATCTTCTCCTACTTACACTTGCATTTTTTGTATGTGATAGCTCTTGCCACAATCATAGCTTGTATTTTGATTTTTAGCTTTATGTGATGTAATGGCACTTACCCACACTTTGTGCCGATAATAACTTTTAAAAAATGTACTTTATATTTATAAAGAAAATATTTGATCTCTATTACTTAAAATGTGATAAAAAAAACAATAAGTATAAAAGAAACTTATCCAGAAAAGTAGAATATTTAAGCATTATAGAAAAGAATTCTTCGTTTAAAAAAACGGAAAAAAAAGAAAATCTTACCAAAAATGTTTTACGAAGGATAGCCAACAATATTGGAAGCATTCTCAAAGACAGAATATGAGAGAAGATGATTAATTGGACTTATATAATTAGTATGTGTTGAAAGCATGTGCGAATTGTTTTCAGTATCTAGGATATCTATTATTTATAGTAATTAATATTATGTTTCATAAGTTAATGGAACGAAAATATAACAAAACGAATATTACATGGCTGAACAAAAAGACTTGTCTTTGTATCTAGTTTAATGTATGTAAATATATAGATAAATATAGATATTTCTGATGTCTCCTAATTACCCTTTTGAAGTGTTTATATGGAGGAGCGCCTAAGGGTCCCCAATTGAAAGAACTTGATAGAGGAACGGATATTGTGGTTGCCACTCCAGGTCGCTTGAATGACATTCTTGAGATGAGGAGAGTTAGCCTTAGCCAAGTTTCTTACCTTGTATTGGATGAGGCTGATCGCATGTTGGACATGGGGTTTGAGCCCCAAATTCGAAAGATTGTAAAAGAGGTGCCTGCTCGTAGACAGACCCTAATGTTCACAGCTACTTGGCCAAAGGAAGTTCGGAAAATTGCTGCTGATCTACTGGTTAATCCTGTTCAGGTTAACATCGGCAATGTTGATGAGCTTGTGGCAAACAAGTCAATCACACAGGTCTGAGCTGTATACTTCTATTATAAATTTAGGCAAAATGAATCTGAAGTGTCTATTTACTTAGTTGAATTATCTTCTTACATTGTCTCACCTGTAGTATGAATACAGCCATAATCTTCTAACTGATTTTCTTTTGTCTTGTCATGTTCTAGTATGTTGAAGTGTTGGCATCTTTGGAGAAGCATAGACGATTGGAGCAAATATTGCGATCCCAAGAACATGGATCAAAGATTATCATATTTTGTTCAACGAAGAAGATGTGCGACCAACTTGCTCGCAATCTTACCCGACAATTTGGAGCTGCTGCTATTCATGGAGACAAGTCTCAGAGTGAAAGGGATTTTGTTCTAAGTCAGTTTCGCACTGGAAAGTGTCCAGTGCTTGTAGCCACTGATGTTGCAGCTCGAGGTTTAGACATTAAAGACATCAGGTTGGTTATTCTTTTCTTCTCTCCCTCTCTCTATTTCTTAATTCTTTAGCTTCCGCACAAACTGGAGCTATTCAATGCCAAAAAAATTGTTAATGTAATTCCATTTTCCTCAGCATCAATATTTAGAGTAAATACTCTAATTCTTATTACGAAGATTGGCCTAAATTTTTTTCCTTACGAACAGAGCTACCGATACTGTCCCCTCTAAAGATCAAACAATTCCATCGAATTGAGTATGATTATATGGGTGATAGCATCTACTAAAAGAATTGGAAATCTAGAATAATTTTTGTTGGAGAGTCGAATCTTCTAACAATTTTGGATATTTCTTTTCCACGAATCTGTTGACAAGAAGTCCCATCTTATTTTCAGAGTGCACATCTACTTTAACTGACTGAAAAGCTGTTGTCTTCAAGGAACCGGAAACTTGGGTTCAACAAGTGCTGAGGGAGCACAAGTTTCAATTTACTGATATAGGGATTTTGTGCTTTTGTTTTAATACATGTTCACGAGATTATGATCTCTTCTTAGCTACTTTTGTTTCTTGATTCTCTCAGGTCGAGTTATCATTTTGTCCATATCAAATAGTTTCATACCAATGATGTGGATTTAACAAATTAATTGCTCCATTGTACGGCTTTGGCTCGAGCAATCTTCAAGTTGCTCTTTCCACATGTTTAATAAATACTCTATGGCTTTTGATGTGTGAAAAAAAAAAGTGATGGATTTAACTGGGAGATGATTTTGTTTCAGGGTGGTTATAAATTATGATTTCCCCACAGGAGTGGAGGATTATGTTCATAGGATTGGGAGGACTGGTAGAGCTGGTGCCACTGGACTGGCGTACACATTCTTTGGTGAGCAGGATGCCAAGTATGCTTCAGATCTGATTAAAGTTTTGGAAGGGGCAAGCCAACGAGTTCCTCCAGAGATTCGTGATATGGCTTTACGTGGTGGTGGCCCAAGCAGGTTTAGACGTTGGGGCCCTGCTTCTAGTGGTCGCGATGGAGGACGAGGACGTGGTGGATATAGTGACTTTGGTTATGGTGGAAGAGATGGAGGAAGGGGTATGACAGGCTCTTCTTCCATCAGAGGAGAAAGAGCTGCAGGTGGAGGCCGTGGATTTGATCATGATTCTAGAGATAGGTACATGGCTTAAAGTAGTGATTCATGCATTATGGATTATCTTGATCTGATAGATATTAAGTAGGAAATTGAACGGCAATTAATATGCATTTCTCTGGTTCCTTTTCATTGGGCTATATTCTGAATACCAGTGATTGTCACTTAGTGTGTTGTTGTAACGTCGTGAAATCCAACGTGCAGATTGTATTGATTCTCGTATTCTGTTAAAGCTGGATTTCATTTACTAGATTTCATGCACATTCCTATGTGTTCTTTTTCAGGGATTGATATGAATACAGCAGCAATTTCCTGATATTACCACTGGTTTTAGTGTTGAGACTGATGATGGGTAATGAATTTTGCTTTCTATGGCCAGGTATGACCGTGGTATTAATGGTGGATATAGTAGAGGTCGCAGTCGAAGTCCTGACAGGGGGCAAAGTTGGGGTGAGCGTAATGGAAGTTGGAACGGTGAGCGTAGTCGAAGCCCTGAAAGATACGATGTGGATCCACAAGCACGGGAGCAGTCTCCAGTGCGCAGTTTTCACCAGGCAATGATGGAAAGAGGTCGAGCATCCTCACCACATCGCGGGGGCGGCAACTTTCAGGACAGGGCTCCAACTACACATGGGCGATCCCCAGTTCGCAGTTTTCACCAGTCAATGATGGAAAGAAGTCGGGTATCTCCACCATCTCATATCAGTCGTGATCGATCACGTTCTCCTCGTGCTGGTGGCGGCAGCAAGACAGCAATGGAACGTGGTCAGTCATCCCACAATAACACCCAACAAGGGTGGAGAAGATCACCTGGTCCTGGTGTTGGTGGTCTCGGTAACCGAGGATCTAAAGATAAACCTCCACATCTCTCTGAAGAAGTGGAGGAGGGCATGATTCCGGCAGACGAAGTTCTGGTTAATGGAATGTATCAAAGCTGAATGTTGAAACTGGCACGTTTTTTGAGGTTTTTTGTTACGTTGTAGGTGGAGTAAGGCCAAATTTAGAAGGGATTGACAGGTTATTTTTGTAGGCGCCCCCATGACTAGAACTCGCACATCCTCTTTCATTCATTTTGTTTCCTTCTTTTGGCTAAAGTGGAAGAAGGAGAGGTTTCATTGTTATGCATCAGATGGATGATTTTAAGTGTACAAGCGTATGTACTAAGCATATGTGTATACTACTTTTCACGAGTCGTTTGTGTGTTTTTATGTGGAATTTGGAACTTCTACTGTAAAAAACTTAAATTGCGTGACAATTCAAATTCTATTTTAGATTATTTTCTACTTAACTATTATTTGAATATTTAAAAGTCCAGTGATAACTACACATAATTTACGACCAAAAAATTTATGACCAAAAATTAATTAAAACAAACTATAGGTTAAAATTAGATGCTAAAACAAAGGAAAAGTGCAAAACTATGATTGAAAAATCAAAATGGTTGGAACAGTTTAACTCTAATTAATTTTTCGTTTTTATTTTCAACTTTTAAGTTTGATTTATATTAATAACTCTTGTTATTCAAATTTAATCAATTTATTAATTAATCGATCGATTTTAATAAATTAATTGATTTTTATAAACTAAAATAAAATAATTAATTTTTATTTAACATATTTTCTTTTCAATTAAATTTTAAATTAAGGGTGATGATGTGAATTTTTAGGCTCACAACAACATAAGTCCTGGATCTATCCCTTGAATGTGGAACACACGGAAACGCAAACGGAAATAACGAAATTATGGACACAATAGCTTCTACGAGATTAAAACCCTAATCCAACAATGTGGATTAAAACCCTAACTCACGAATTGAGACCCTTAGAAACTAATCAACGGAACCAGAACGTTAATTATAAGAACTAACACCCTTGAACGACACTTTGATGGTCAAGAACCTACAATAT
>JAOQMM010000001.1:17469499-17487770 GCA_027563515.1 Erythroxylum platyclados
TTTGAATTATTATCTATTTAATTATAAATAAATATTAATAATACTAGTTAATCTTATATATGTGCAATGGATTCTATTTTATTTTTTGGTAAATATAATTTAATTTGATTCTATAGTGCTACATTATCATACAAATAGTGAATTTAATAAACTATAGCACCTGTATTATTGAAAGTTTTTTTTTATAATTTTTCTTCACCATATATAGCATTTTTTCATATAAGAATTATTCTTATATTTATTATTTAGAATCACTATTAATAGTTAGAATTATTAAAATTAAAAAAATAATTATATATAATGAACTGATGCTGTCTCTTGAATCTTTCCTTCAAAGAATTCAATATCATTTCAAGGTTTCAATGAATCAATTTTCATGTTTGTTTTTATAGAATATAATTTAGGAAATGTTCTTGAATAAAACATGATTTATAATCATGGCTAAGTAGGCAATAAGATCCAGGCAAAATTCAGGGTTTTAGTGCTCTCCTGAACACACTTGCTCTTATTCTTTCGAAGATTGCATCAGTGAAATGCATATGTATAATTTCTGATCATATGATCACAAAACTTGCAGAAAGATGCATGGAGTGAGGAAGAAGATGAGATTTTGATCAAAGCCCACAAAGAAATAGGGAATAAATGGTCTGAAATAGCTAAGAGATTGCCTGGAAGAACTGAGAACACCATAAAAAATCACTGGAATGCAACCAAGAGAAGGCAATTCTCAAAACGCAAAGGCAAGGACCAGAACCCTAAAAGCACCACCTTACAGAGCTACATCAAGACTGTGATTTCATCTTCATCCAAAGAGGAAGAAGCACTGAAACCCATTTGGCAGAACCAAAAGGAGAGCTCAGTTCCCTCAGTAGCAAACTTGTTTAGTGGAGACAACTATGGCTTTGTGCCATCCATTGATGAAATAGCTTATGGTTCAGTGGTTGATGACGAGAGCAGTTTGGAATTGGTTAGCCTGATGAAGGGTCCTCAGGAGGTTAAGAAGGAGATGGATTTGCTAGAGATGATTATCCATGGAAGTTATAACCATGGCAGAGACAGATCTTGAAGACAATAGGCTTATCTAAGTAGGAGGAGCTTTTGTGTCGTCTTTTGTTGTCTGTGTTGTACATGGTTGTTAGACTGGTCATATCCCAACTTTCAGCAGAATGGAAAGTTGTCATTTAACTTTCAAACATCTCAGGTATGTAACCTAGTATCGTAGGTTGTATATTAAACTGAAAATTAGGTAGATCCTCCTATATTCTCAAGCACATCCATTGGACAGAAGAGATTAAAAATAGAATAGAGAGTTGAAGTCCTATTACCAACTTTGTTTATAGGGATATGAGGGGTATGGAGGATCAAGCCAAAGAGCGTGTAAGAAGAAAGATATTAGGATGCCATCAACCTAAGCTTGTCACTAATAAATCATTTTTAAAATGGAGTAAAATTTTCAAAAAGATTATAATTTTTAAATTTAAAAAAAAATTATCTTTTAAACTTTTATTAAAAATAACAATAAAAAAGACTTGAGATGATTATATATTTATATGAGACTAATTAAATATTACTAATACAATAGTCTAACTAGCTATTAAATTTAACTTGAATTAATTAAATTTGATTTAAGATAATAATTTATTATAATTATTTTGAATTGTTAACTTATATATGTTGAATTTAAGAGTTATGTCATCACGTCAATAACAACAACAATAATAATAATAAACACGTGAGACGATCATATGTGACTAATGAAATATTACTAATATAATAGTGGATTCCTCTCTTAAATTTAACTGGAATTAATTAAATATTAAATTATTAACCTATGTTGAATTTAAAAGTTGAGTGATGACGCCGTGTCAATATAATAATAAAAAGCATATGAGATGATCATATGTGAATAATACAATATTACTAATATAATAATATAATAATAAAAAGCATATGAGATGATCATATGTGAATAATACAATGTTACTAATATAATAGTTGATCTTGCGCTTAAATTTGACTTGAATTTATTAAATTTGATTTAAAATAATAATTTAATATAATTATCTTAAAATATTCACTTATGTTGAATTCAAGAGTTATGTCATTATGTTAATAATATTTAATTGATTTACATATGATAATAATGTTATTTATATTTTCTCGTTATTTTTTAAAAAAATTAAAATATAAAATTTTTAAGAATTTCAAATAAGGAGGGATCTCCTTGTCCTTTATCTTTGAAATTTTAATTAACTTTCGCAGGTTATAAAAATCAATTGAATTCATTGCTTAATTTTGAGTATTTTTCAAATAATTTATCCAAAATTTGTGATTTAATACTAATAATTTATTAAATAATTGAAGATATTAATACATGTTTAAATAGTATTTTTCAATCAAAAATTAGTTAATTTAATTACTATATACAGATTATTATTAAGATTAGTCAGTATTTAAACTGCTAAATTCTATTAATATAAACAAAATAGGAAAAAAGAATAATCTCTTTATCATCACCAGGTATACAACCCAACTTTTGAATTGGAAGGAATCTGATTATTTCTGCTGTCTTTGAAAATGAAAATTGCAGAAAACAGTTTTTTTTCTGTTACATCTGAATTCATGCATCCTTTGACTTTATCCTCTTCACTCTTGAGTACAAAAATACTCCAGAAAGTGCCACTGCTGTTCCTGTAAGTTGAAACCATTCACAGAAATTGTTACATCAACCAAGAAATCACAGGAAAAATACTATGGAGACTTGTCATTTCAAGAACTAGCTTTCTCAAAAAGCTGCAACTTTCATTAATTTCATCACAAATTTGGTTGAAACTGAAATTACCAAGAGAGTTTATTGGTGAGACAGGAGTTTGGAAGAAGATGACTGATGAGACTATCACCACTACACGCTTCACACAGTTTCCTACAGAGTGAGTGACAGGGTTTACCATCCCCAGAATCATATAAGAAACCTGCAGGAGGAACGGAGAGCCATCGAAACAAGAAAATCAACAGTAGATTTTACACTTCCATTTGACAGGTAAAACTGAAATTAAAAACCCAGAAGCCAAAAATCAAATGGCTATGAAGAGCCTTACTTGTTGGTAAGTGTGGAAGCAGAAGCCGGCAAGTACTGATCTCATGCATAGCTCTCTGACATTCAAACCTTGGTTGGCCTGAAACAAGAAGAGAAAAGGCAAATCGAGCATGTCAAGTAAGTGGGTTTTTCATGGTTCAGGCTTGCTCTTTCTGTCATGTTACTCACAGCAGATTGAAGGTATGCAGGAATGAACTTAAATCCTTCAGCCCAAATAGCAGCAGGAGTTAGCAGGACAAAGGAAGTGATTGTCATTATTGAGAAGAGATTGATGTTGTCCAACGCTTCCTGTGAGGAACAATCAAAAAGGGCATAATCAATGACAGAAACAAGATTTCCTAACTGTTATGTTCTCAGAATAGCAGCTGCAATTTTTACCTCTTTATTTATCATGAACTTTTTGCTAAGTACGTTTCTTGATTGGTTTGTCACATTGGAAGCCATTGCACTATAGAATCCAATCCTGTTTCACCACATAACAGAAGATTAAAGTAAAAATTCAATTAAAAAAGACATTGATGGAACTTATCCAGGTTGTTCTTGTGCATTAAAAGCTTCATGATTGAACAGAAAAATGATGAATCACCAATTGAATGAGGCCTCTGTGAACGATGCTAGTGCTACTCCACCAACTATTGGTATCAAGGAGGAAAGAACCCAAAAGGAGGGTGTCTGCAATGAACAAAGTCCAAGTTTTTATGCATCTATAACAGTGATTATCCAAGAACCAGTGCTTGGAATTACCAGAGCATAAAGAACCCAGAAGGGTTTGTTCCACCTGATATGTAACTAGTTCATACCTCACCAAGAAACAAGGCTGAGAATAGGACTGTGAAAAAGGGTTCCATAGCTTTGATGGTGTGAGTGAAGGAAACAGCAACTTTTCCAAGACTAACATTAGTGAGAGTGTTGCCTAAAGTGTGTGCCACTGCCAGTGGGAGGATAGCTGCGAACTGAAGATGAAGATTAAATTCATCAATGGCAGATGTAGCTTATAGTCAATTACTTGCTCTAAACTTCTACTGCTATATAACTAGTTGTCTATAATAGCAGAGAAGTAAGCACCTGGGAACGGGTTAGTTTTGGCCTCTTATGGAGGTTCAATGTCCACATTAGGATCACCATTAAAGTTCCAAAACCAAATTGGAATGCAGTAATAGTTGCTGGAAATGGAAACACTTTAAGAACCTACAGAAAGCAATAAGATCATGGAAGAGTTAATAACCACAAAATTTCAGTACAATACTGTGAAAAGAAGATCAAGGAAAGGAGATACGAACCTGCTTGTTGTAAATATTGTAGTAGATGTTCAAAAGATACCAAATAGAGAACATAGACCCCAGCTGCAGAGTTCGAACCAAGGCTCTTGATTTCTCACTTTCACCAGCACTCTCAGGAACTGAGGCAGCTCCAGCTTTGCAACCAAGTCCACCATTTGAGTGGAGAAGCAGAACTGTTGGTCCAGTGATAGATCCATAAGAAGAGCCTGAAACTAGAGCTTTTCGTGCCTTTATACAAGTCAAATGCACTGTTGGGCTTATTCTGGGGTTAGAACTGCCATGTTGTCTTGGTTTCAGAAACGGGGTAGAAGGAGAAAGAGCCAAAGCTGTACTCTGCATCTTTTTTTGAGGTTAAAGAAGAAGAAGAAGAAGAAAGAGTAGTGAGAATTCTGAAACTTTGCATGAAGTAGGAGCTTTGCTTGCTTGTTCAAGGCTTGTGGTTCATGTGTTCTTAATTGGAAAGTGAACTTTGTAACTAAATAAAAGTGGCAGATAATGATATAATCTTCTTTTAGTACATGGGAAACAACGGTCTTGGAATACGCATTGACTCGATTACATTTGATTTAATCACTACCTAACAACTAACTTTCAAAGAACTTAAAACTCTATATTTAATCTATTTGTTTTGTTCTTATGTTTTTTTTCCTATTTATTTAAGGTTTAATTATAAAAATAAAACTTAATATTGACTTAAATTTTAAAATACTAATTAAAATTTTAGATTAATTTTTAATTTTTAACAAAAAAGAAAATTCCTTACATTAAGAGATTAAGTTCTCTGTTAATATAGATGACACGGTGAGTCACATCATATTAACATTTTTACTCAATTTTTATTTAATAAATAAAAATATCAAAAAACCCTAAAAGAGTTATATACTCTTTCATATATATACTTTATAATTATTTTAGGGTGTATCATATTTTTAAATTATTAAAGAATAAAACTAATATGTGACAAATTAGAAAGCCACATGAAAAAAATATTAATTATCCACATTAACAAGTAGTTTAATGTCAAACTATTTTTATTAAAAATTAAAAGTTAAAATATATTTAACGTCGCTTTCTAAATTTTGAATTAATATTACTTAGATTGAAAAAAAATAAAAATTTTATTATAAGTAACTCTTTATTTAAAGTGTGTGGATGATGTGTATCCAAACTTTTAGAATTAATAATAAATTAGACTAAATTTAATCTTTCATTTGACCACATATTGCTTGAAATTCAATTAAATATTGAGTAAAATAATTTTATTTTAATTTATTTATTTTTGTTTATTAAATAAACTAACATTATTTTTAGAAATTCTAGTTACCAATATCAAGATGGAAGCTCAGTCACAGAATACGAGAATTAAGTTATTTCAGGATGATTTAACAGATAATCAGAGAGTCTAGATTGATACAAGACTTGGAAGCAAAGCATAAAGTTCTTTGATGGATCACCATGGATATTATCGATGGCAAGCGGAAGCTGCTTTGTAGGGATGGAAAGTATAGATTTCGTCTCGAACTTAAGACCATAGTACACAGTTTAAGTTCCTGTCAAATGTACGCCGAGGACAAAACATTCTTAACTTGAGATTACTGATTCTAATATGGAAGTTGTGTTCCAATGGTGGTTGTTGTGTGGAACTGATGATCTTCACGTGGGATATTACAGAAATTAAAGATGTGACATGCAACATTCCATGTGGTAGCTGACATTCTCACTTCTCAGTGAAGTTTTAACCACCAGGTTCGCAATGACTTGGCGTGATTCTGACACCAGGACAACCTTCCAAGAATGTAATTCTGCCCATTCTGGTGCTGAATCTACCTGTCAATCCTTCCAAACTAATACTTTTTCACATAGAATGAGAAATATTAATCCCAAAGACAGGACACCAAAGTATTCATTCCAGAATGTGCCCTTCAAACTTTTTGATTCAAGACGAGAGTAAATCTATCAGTGATGAGATCCAGGTAGGATCATTTGACAAGGCTACAAAAAATTTGAATGCAGGATGTATTCTTCACGACAGACATCTAAGTCTTGCAAATGTCAAATAGCCAGTGTGACCTCTGGCTTCACCACATGGCCTAGCCATGACAGTAGTGGAAGCAGTACTTCCCTGTGAAACACTCCTCGCACCCGATCCCGATCGTTGCTTCCTCTTGCAAGGAGGAGATCCCACGCAAGCACCTTCATCCTGGGAACTATCCATTTGCCATTCATGAACTTCATATGAGCGAACGAGTACCTCAAATGTCCGTATGTCTACAGTCAAGTAGGAAATTCATGTCTTAGCAGCCATAACTAATAATTGAAGGAATGCTGGATAGCATAACTGGTTGACTGATATATTAATATCAAAATCCAACAATAGCACATTAACGAAACAGTGGACCTCGAATATGATTGAGAAAGTTGCATCTCACCTGTAAATTGAGATCTTAGGGTTTCACATGAGCGCTGTACTTGCTCAATGCAAGGCGAGAAGGAACACAAGGCTCCATCTTGTTTCAACATTTTCCCAGCAGAAGGAATCGCCAACCATGGCTGGGGTAGATCCAGAAAAATAGCATCTGCCAACCCAGAGTATTCATTAGGAAATCCTTCACCCTGAATATCTCTGACTCCAACAGTGACTGAGCTGCTTACTCCTGTCCTCTCAAAATCTTCCCTATTAAAGACAATTACAGAGATTTCATATATTGCAAAAATAAAGCAACAGTTGTGTTCCATTTTCGAGAAAACCCCATCATAGTGCAACAGCACAGCTTTATGGTTCTGCGCAGAAAACAACAGTAAGGATAAAACTTCAATCTTAACTACAAGAAACAAGCTGAAGCACCAATCTGCTGTGCTTCAATCAGGCAACCTCCTATTTCCCAGTTTTATGGTTCCTCAAATTATGACTTGCAAACCTATGAACTATATGCATTCATTCCAGAAAAAAAGATTCCCAATTCAAGTTCAACGGCATAGTATGACCTCTTCTGAAAAAGAAAACTAGTTAATGTCTCAAGATGGCTAACCAGATTTTAAAGTTCAATTTATAGCAACTAGGTTTTGGGCATTCTCATGATCTGTAAACAGGGATAGGTTCTCTGTTACCTTGCTGAGGCAGCCCTTTGTTCATGAAAATCAAAGGTATACACATGTCCTGTAGGAGCTACAGCTCTTGCAAGTGATGTTGTTAAAGATCCGCTGCCAGTCCCTGACTCTAGCACCAAACAACCAGGAACTATTTCTAAGTACATGATGACAAAACTAATATCTGCAATGTAAAGAATCTGAGTTCTGTGGCTTAAAACCAGTGTCCATAGCTCAGGTGTAGGAGCTAACACATAGACAAATCCACCCTTGTTGCTAAACACCTTGGATCCAAAAGGCTTGCCTATCCAATCAGAATGTTTGAATAGACCAAAACGGTTCTGAAGCACGGAGTTCTCACATACTTTAACGGCCTTCATGGTGTCATGTTTCTCATAGACAATAACCAAATCTCCGTCTTTAATACACCGTGCAAAAGACAACTTTTTCTCCGGATCACTCGGCAACATCTCAACAATTTATTTTGGGAAGTAGATTAAAAGAACCAACCTGTATGTAAATTTAGATGAAGAATAAGCATTAAGGAAACTAATGGGCCTTGACGCATCATAAAGAGCAACAGGTCAGTGCTAGGCTACAAGCTCGGAAAGTTCGAATTAAAGATCAGTTGCAAGTCCATAGCGAAACACAGTATAAACATTGTATCACTGATGGAATTAACTCTCAATAACCAACTCCAGAGAATGAACAGAAATAGCACACAGTAACACAAGCGGTCACATAAACCTACGTTGTTGCTACTTATTGCCATGAATTTGAAAATATCGTACCAATGAGAACATAAAGAGCAAAAATAGCAAAAGAAGGAAGCAAACTGTAAGAAAAATAAGAGATCACACATATATCTGAAACACAATAATGTCCTCAAAAGGCAAATAACATTCAAAACCTCTAAAACCCCATAATTAGATGCATCACAACCGAATAAAGAATGAGATAAAGAAAGAAATCCATGTACTGTTTTCTTAAGTAATCATAATACCAAGAAAGCAAAACACGTCTATCTCCAACTAGTAAAATGGGAAGTCGAAGTAAACATAGACAGACAAGTAAAAGAAGCAAACTTACGAGCTCCAACAAAGATTATAGACCAACCCAATTTCAGATGAACTGTAAAGTGCAAGTAAGAACGGTCAAAGTGGAAGCTTTAGGTTACGCATGGGAGTTTCTTCAGAGGCAATGAAAAAACTGGACTAACTGTTATTCTGCGAATTGGTCGAGAGGATCTCAGAGTGAAAGAGAGAGGCTGATGGGCTGCTGCTTGTGAGTAGGGTTCTGTGGTCGTTTGGTATTTCTCCCATCTCATGGCCATGGGTGTAGGATTCATGCTCGGCCCGTCAACTTGAGAATTGTTAATGTCCAAAAGCCCTCCAATACATTCTCTGAAAAACATAAAATATTTACTGATGTTTAAAAAATCAAACTAAAAGTTAAATTAGTAAAAAAAAAAGTTAAAAAGTTAAAAACTTTTATTAATATTATACTATTATAAAATTGCCTTTAAATAATTTAAAATATGATTAAAAGAAATTATCCTTATTTATCAATAATTTGAAGTTTAATTAAAAAAGATATTGTTAAATAAAAATTAATTGATTTATTTTAGTTTTTAAGAATTTATTAATTTATAAAAATTGACCTATTAATTAATAAACTGATTAATTTTTAATAAAAAGAGTTATTAAAATAAATTGAATCAAAAAATTAAAAACTGAATCAAAAAATTAAACGATTCAAATTTTTTACGACTGAATCAATTCGATTTTTTAGTCATTGATATTTATTTTAATGAATTTATAAAATTAGTTATTTTGGAAGGGGGAAATTAATTTCTGAATCACTGACTCTAAAATTTATAATTATGCTTGAAAGTTTTATAACTAAAATTAAGAAAGATCGACACAATTAATTTATAATATTAATCAGTTGTTACACACAATTAAAATTTTAAATTTAAATTTTTGTTATAAAGTATTGAAAAAGATAAATAATTGAAATTTTTAGTAATTTATTTTCATTAAAATTGGTGTAATTAAATTCTTAGTATCAAACTTTGATTTAAAAACTCAAAATTTATAAATCTTCTCCTAAAATAATCCATTTTCTCAATTAGTTATGTTTAATTAGTTAAGATAAGGTTATGCACTATTAGACCTCTTCAAATTCTATGATCCAACGAGATTTGTACTGAGTATTATTGTTGTAATAGTAGTTATGTTTAATTTATTTTTTAAAATTACATTTTTATGGTAGTTGAGATTATTGAAATGTCAAGATTAGAATCCAATAATACGATTTAAGAAAGATAATATAAAATTAAATTAATTACTCAATCACGTGAACCAATTGGATTAATTTTCTTGAATATCAGAATTAATAAGTGAACATATTTATGTCATTCATCCCAATCTACTATTTTAAAAAATCCAATCGTTGATTTTTGAATGCATTTTTAAAATATTTAATAACTTATAAAAATATATTTTAAATAAATTATTTATTAACTATGAACTAAATAATTCATACTTAAAAATACTTAAAATATCTTTACTGGAAATTTAAATTCAACACTTAATTTAGATAGATTTGAAAAATCTCCTACTTTAAGGATAGTTGATATTTTTAGTTTAAATTTAATTCAATTAACAGATAAAATCTGAATTAATTGTTTTGACTGAAATTTAAATTCAATTTTAAAAAACTAAATTAAAAAAAATAAAAAACTAAAAAGCTAAAACCTAATCAAACTTCAAATTTTTTAGTCAAATTTAATTATATTTAAAATTAAGTTTAATAATTTAAATTATTAAACTTAAATAAAATACAACCTGACTGGATTAAAGATGGCACTGGGCTCGGCCCAACCCGACTAACCTGCCCCTGCATGAAGTCAACGGATCAGGTCCGAGTTAACCAAGTCCCAGGCCCTCTTGTTCTAAAAAAATCAAGTCTCAGGCTAGTCTCGAGTCGACCTCAAGTTCAGGTTGTCAAGGCCCAAACCGGCTTAATACGAGACTAACTCTCATAAATAAAAGATGTCATTTTGTTAAAAACGATGTCGTTTTGCATTTTTAAATTAAAAAAGTTTTATGCCATGTTGAGTTGAGCTCGAGCTGTGGCCGACGCCGAGGTGCCTTGGGCCCAATGAGCCCCGGTCCATTTCCATGCCCTAGAAGCTAGGTGGGATACCTCGGCAATGCTAACTTGGACCACCATGACAAATGGCTTCTTATCAAATTGAGGATGAGGTGAACCTTTGCTTTGGATTACTCGTGCACTTTTGGCCCTTCACTTGGATATGTGTGGATAACAGCCACTGCCACTCCATTCTCTACTTCTCCCCTCTCTTCTACTTTTGTGTTAGATGTGTATGTAACCAACATTCATAAATATCTCCCCTCCAAAAATATCTCACAACCTTCACTTTTTTAACAACTTTTTAATACAACACCTCTCTCTCCCTCTCTCTCTGCATCTATCTCTCAAATGTGTCACCAACAGCATCAACTTCCCTGTTTGCATTGCCAACCACATGATTATATAAGAATGGTATTACAGCTATCTACCAAAAGTTTCAATCTTGGCTTTGTCTGTACATTACACTTCTTCTTCTTCTTCTTGTTTTTGGTATTGGTATTGTTATATATTCTTGTATGATATACATGAAATGGTGTAGGTTCAACATCTGATAGAGAGATGCTTGCTGTTCCATATGGGCAGAGATGAGTGTGTCAAAACACTTTCAAGGCATGCTAAGATTGACCCAATTGTCACCTTAACAGGTGATCAGCTCTTACCCTCATCACTTTCTGTGCTTCCTTTCCTTCTCTCAACATAAAGAAAGTTTCTTTTGTAGTGTGGAGAGAGCTTCTCAAACAGAACAGGGGCTTTTTTCAAGCATATTTTCATGCCACTTCTTCTTCTTCTTCTTCAAGCAACCCTACAAGTATGCCTTGAATGAGTTTTTGTGTTGAAGTTTCTCTATTCTCTGGTATTGTTTTACCAAGAAACTCACTTACTTTACAGGTAGTCCTGTTCAAAGGGTGTCTAAAGAAGAACAAATCACTGGAAATGAATTGAATGCAGATAATGGCTTTTCTCATTTCAGCAATAAACAGTCGATATAGTTTGTATTGTTGGACTTCTGCAATTTTATGCATAGATAATTAGTGAAAGATATTCACTTTCTGCAGAAGAAAAAGTTGTAACTATGATTTCGTATCCAAAGAAATCTTGTAGTAAGTTACTCCTTTCCAGTGTAATGATTTGTCTAATATTGTTCAGCTACCACCATTAATTACCAACTCTAATATAAACAAAACAAAGAAGGTGACAGATAAGGTTTTTCCTGAAGAAAACTTAGCAGGTGAAGAGAGAGCTTCGTAAGGACATTATACTGAACTTCACGTTGGAAAAATAGGAATAGCCATGCAAGTATCGTGACTGCGAAGCCGATCAAAGAAGTGGAGCGCTACAGTAAGCAAAGGAAGATAATTGAAAACCATATGATATTGAGGCATTTTGCTCGGAAATTAGTAACGTTGGTTTGGATCCTGTCAATGGCGGCCATCGGGGAGGAAGGTAAGATGATGAGTTGTAGCTTTGAACATTTCGTTCCATGATCTTCGGAGATAGCTGAAATACTTAGCCCTAACCGGCCAAACTAGTCCAGCCCAATTAGGTTTGATGATATTAGGTAAAGTCCAATTCTCGAAATTCAATCTAAGCTTGGTCCAAATTATTTTTCTATATATATATATAATTCTAATTATCTTTGTCTCGTCTTTTATTAATTCAAACTAAAAAAGAATTAAATCAGACTCAAATTAAAAAAGGTCTAAATTCGACTATAAAAATATATTTAAACTTTTTCAAGTTTACTCAAACTTGAACAAATTTATGAATCGTTTAATTCTACTTCTATTTTTTATTGTTATTTTCAATTTTAATTTTTTGTTTTTATTTTTGATTGTCTTTCAAATAAAAATAAAAACTTGTTTGATTATTAATGTGATGCTATTATATTTTTATTACTGATAATAATTACATATTAGATAAAACTTATAGATAAATTATTTTAATTAATTAAATTTATTTAAATTTTAAATTTTAAATTTTATATGATTTCCAATTTATTCCTAATCTAACTTTGTTTATATAATTGGTGGCTACGAGGGTCTTAAGATTGTATCAAGCCCTCCTCATTTGACATGCTCTTATACCATTTTTGACAAGACTTATAAATCGCTCTATAGAAACTCTCCACAACAAATCATTTAAAGGTTGCTAAGAAAATCCCACGCTCTAAGGTATTCTAGATTATGGGATCCTCTACAGTGACACCAATGAGTTTAAGCTCATCGGCTATAACGACAGTGACGACAGTGACTAGGATGGAAACATCGATGATCGCAACGGTATTAGCATATTTCTATTTTTTACGGAAAATTCAGCTTTCAATTAAGCTATATTTGATTTACCGTAAGATTTTTAATAAAATAGAATAGTTTTTAATAAAATAGAATGTAAATATATGCAATATTAAAAAATTGTTGTTTAAAAAAGATGGAATGGTTTATAATGTAATATAGTAAAATATTGTTTGAAAAAAAAGTTTTGTTTATCATTTTACATTACATCTTAAACCTTTCAAATCGGAGATTTTTTATTTTTACTGTTTAAGATAGAATGAGATGTAATACAAAAACCCTCTTCTTTCATCCCATTTTATTTTATTCTATTATAAACTCTCCTCCCAAATGATATAATAATATTACATTATATTTCATTCCATTAATAAACCCCCAATTAAAGGTAGCTTTAAAGTTTAACGAAGCAATAAATTATCCCGATATCTACTTATTAAGCTGAATATGTTACAACTATGGCTTGTGTTTGTCATGCACTATGACTAAGGAGTTTGGCGAAGGAGTTCAACTTGCCACTTGAAGAAGCAACGAAGATTAATATTAACAATAAATCTGCACTAGCTTCGGTAAAGAATCCAGAGAATTTATACAAAAGGAAAATTTTTATTATAAGCTTTCTTACGTTTTTTGGCTTGACTTACAATGTGAGACTCGTCTGCTATTTATATGAATCATGAGAGAGTTCTAAATTCAACTCCACCTACTTACATTTAACACTTCTTCTAACCTCAATCACTTAACCCAACATCCACTTTAAGTTCTAATCATTAGATAATTTTGGAAAATAGACTTAACACTTTTAAGCCTAAAAATCAGGTTTATTTTCCTAATATTGAAACCCTGCTCAATCAAAAGACAAGAGCCAAAAGTTTATAAAGCTTTCCAGGAGACAAGAATGTTACTTTGGTGGAGAATTTCTATTCATTAGATTTGTCTGCTTCAGCCTGATGTTGGACTTGGTGAACCAAGTTGTGTATAGAAACTGCTTCTCTGAGCCAACGTGATTGCATATTAGCCTAAGCATATGTCTCTCCTTCATCCATCTTAACATCATCTTCATTTGGTTTTTGCTCGTCAATCCTCTTAATCCAACTTTCTGGCATTTTATCAAACACGAAACAATCAGAACCACATTGCTTCCCATAAAAAGGCAAACCTCAAAAGACAATAAGTTTCTCGAAAACCCATGTACCTGGACCTTTTCCCATGTCTCCGAAATGGTGAGAGGGCCGTATTCCTTGACAACGTCGAATACCACCCTTGCTATGGTCTGGGATTGTTCTGGTGCTGTTCGGAGCTCTATCGGTTTCATTTTGGGCTTAGGTTTCGTCGAAAAGTATCTGACCACCGACCTAAACATGATTTGCTCTCTCTTTCCTACCAAGATCAGCAATCGCCCAGATGGTTTTTCGAAGCCTACGAGCAGTATCGGCTAGCAAGTACGCCGACGATGTGGGAATGTGCTTGGGACTGAGTTAGGTGCCGGAGGAGTGAGTAAACGGGGATAGTTCTCAAAATAGAAAGAATTTAACAAGAATGTTCATTAAAAAATACATTACATGACATAAATATAAATAAAATATAAATAATAAAGACAAGAATGCTTTATAAATTTTATAAAAAAAGGTTTTACTTAAATTTACCCTAATTAATTACATATTAACAAATATGGTTATTTTAGAAATTATTATTTTAATAAAATTAAATGAATGTGATTTAATAAAGGATATTTTAAATATAAGAATTGTTTATAAAACTCTGTTGAATTCAATGATTAAAAAACTCAACTAATTAGATTACTTCAACTATAAAAATCTTGAACCGATCAATTTTTAGTTCGATTTTTAAATGTTAGATTCGATTTTATTTTAATAATTATTGTTATTTAAATTGTTCAAGTTAATATTTATAAATTAATAAGTTCTTATAAATCAATTAATTTTTATTTAACAATTTATTTTTAATTAAATAGTAAGAACAATATTTTTCGATTATATTTTAAATTCTTAAATTTTATTTTATTGGTTTAACTGATTTTATTTTGAAAACATTGGTTAAATTTATAATAAAACCAAACATGCTCTAGAAAAAAATACAAGATTGTAATGCAATTGGCACTTGTCACACGATTTTGACGGCTCAGATTGAATTTATTAGGCTTTAAGTTAAATTTAAATTTATCTTAAATTGAATTTTAGGATTCAAAGGCCCAATCCAAATTCAAATTAAATTGAATTGATATTTCCCAGGCCCCAGCCCATTCCCAATGCTAAGTCCATCACTTCAAAGACAAAAAGCAAGGAAGATTGTATATCAACTATTTCACAAGGCCTTCCCGTGAAAAGATCAAATAGAGCAAGAATAGCAAATTATGCATAAACTATTGCCAGAGCAATATGTGGATTAAACACCATAGAAGACCATAACTTTCATATTTAACATCCAACACTTTTTACACATTGATCTGCAGAATCACAAGGATTCTTCAGCAGATCTCGGTGCAAGAAAAGCAGATATACTGACTTCTATTACATATCACGGAAACGGTTCCCAGGCTTTAGTAGATAACAAACAGCCAATAGCTTATTACTAGACAAACCAACAACACATTAGGAAGCCTTTAAGCTTTAGAGGCATTAGCAATTGCAATTGCACCAGCTTCAGTTAGAAGCGGGACAAGCTTCCCCTCCTTGTGCAAGGCAGTTGTAGCTGCAAAACAAATTCACAGATCAGTAAGCAGAAGAATTATCAGAAAGCTCCGAATTTGAGTTACAATTTAAGAGAGGGATAGTGGAAGGCACAAGAAACAGAAGCCTTACCATCACAGCCACCAATGTGTTTCCCACTGATGAAGACATTCGGCACAGTCCTTTGTCCGGTCCACTGCGCCAATGCATTTTGTACTTCGCTTCCATCACCTTCACAAAGAAAAACATCTACAGTAAGAATTGACATCTAAACATCCCTAGTCTCTAAACAAAAAGGAATGACACAATTTTTAGCATGATGTTAGCTCACTAGTCGTTTTGAGGCAAAAGAACAAACATATACAAGAAATATTGACCACACTGTGTAATCCTGATCAGATTAGGAACAACTACACCATTGCGTTCCTTCTTGGGCTTCAACTCCCTCCGTCACTATGAACGCCCCCATAAGTGCAATGGCATGTGTCTATTTATCTATCTCTTGACTCCCATTGTAGTTAATAAGTAAATGCAGTTTCAACACTCGATGTGCGTTATGAACCAATGATGCATGGAAAGTCAAAACCAACTCCATAAATTCTCTTCCAATTTAGGCTTTTCTTTTACTCTCCTAAAACTCAAAGCAAACCAATCACTGTTTCCTTTCCCCTCGTACATCAAGCATAACAGAATTGGCATATTTAGAACTTGTAACAAAACAGATTACTCAATTTTCTATGAGCATAAGACAATCCCTACCATGGTTTTACCTTTAAACATTCAAGATCAAATTCTTTTCATGTACAAGCTTTCATTCTGCCTATAAAAGACCTACACACAAAAAAAAAAAAAAACCAAAAAACGGGGGAAAAGAAAACAAAAGACGAAGACACCCAACAGATTTCATTCAATTACAATCACTGCAAACTTGAAAAAGAAAATTCCAAATCTTCGTCACCGTTGATGACGTGGGTCCGGATAAACGGATAGAAAGAACAGATAAAATAACTACAGAATCAGGAAACACGGCAGTAAGTGGTATCGATAATGATCCGGCAACCAAACCAGAGACTTAAAAAGAAAAATTAAACAAACTCACTCTCGACATCCAATTCAACGGCCTTGTACTGCGCTTTAAGTTCATCCAACATCTTCTTCACCGAGACGCAGAACGGACAGTACGTCTTGCTGCGATTTGGAACCAAAAAAAGCTCAAAAACATTAAACCAGAAAAGGAGGAGAACAATTCAACCGTAACAAGAAAACGGTGACGAAGAACCTGAAAACGACGACGGAATTGGTCGAAACGAGGTCCTTTGCCTTGTCCATAGCCATCTCTCTCTCTCTCTCTCTCTCTGTATGTGCGGGTGGGTGTGTGCGTGTCTCTCTTACTTAGCCTGGAAGTGGTGGAGTGGAGACTGTTATGTGTTTTATTTAAAGAGGAATGAGTTTGGTGTGAAGCGTGGAACCAAAATGATCACCGTTCGTTATAAGATCAACGGCTATGCATATGTCTCTCTCATAGTTGTGGGACCATGAATGCTTTGTTACGTAATTTTCATTACGTCTTTCACTTTAATATTTTTTTCTTAATAGTCCAAAAAGGTAGATGGATGACATTTTATAAGCTTTTTTTTAAAAAAAAGTAGCAAATTAACCCTCATCATTAAGTTTCAGCTAGGCTCTGTTTGGTTCGATGGTTTATAATGGAAGGAGATGGAATGTGACACAGTTCCATCGTTTGTTTAGAGATTTTATAATGGAAGGCAATAGAATGGGAAGAGTTTTGGAGGTTACAGGTTTACGTTCCATTCCATCGTAATAGTTAAAAATATAAAACCCCCGATTTGGAAGTTTTCGGAGGGAATATAAACTATATTACAATTCACTACCTAATATACCATCGTCCCTCTCAACAAAGACAGACATCGTTGAGTCGAGAGTTGATTGTGCATAGGCTTCGGTCATCGACAACATAGGTATCCTCGCGAGTCGGTGGTGAGTATCACAAGTGAGACTGTCATAACCGATTGTGAAACGAAACAAAATACTAAAAAAATAACTAATCTAAGAAGTGTCACAGCCGTGCCATGTTAAGGCACAGCCATTACCCAACCATGACCCATCCATGGTGCAAGTCGTGACTTGCACACTTGCACTATGCATGGTGCAAGTCTTGCACCAGTGACTTGCACCACCATGCATGATGCAAGTTGGTGCCAGTCACGCACCGGTGACTTGCATGGGTGCAAGTCACACTTGTATAATTAATAATTATTATTAATTTATTTAATAATTAATAATAATTTTCTTATATATTTAATAATTAATTGTATATAATCAGTAAAAAATTAATAATTTTTTAATGTAACAAAAAATAATTACTTTCTATTTTAACTTATCACGGTTGTAACAAATACAAGTCACAACTGTGACTTGTATTTTACCAATTACAGGTTCCGTTTCATTTCAAGTTGTTTCAGTTTGTCGTTTAACAATATGAGGGTATTAACGTATTTTATCATATATTACATTTCATTCCATCCATCCAACCAAACAACATTTCACTACGTTACATTATGAACCCTTCTATCCAACCAAACAACATTTCAAAGGTTTACGTTCCATTCCATTATGAATCACTCCGTTCCGTTACATTAATTAACATCC
>JAOQMM010000001.1:17520085-17538889 GCA_027563515.1 Erythroxylum platyclados
TATTCTGGTAAGTTCGAGGTTAGCTAATGGAAGTCCAAAGCGAAAGAATCCATCTTTCGTCTTGAAGGTCCAGAATATTCTAGTAAGTTCAAGGTTAGCTAATGGAAGCCCAAGGCGAAAGGACGAGAATTTACCAGAATTTCTCCTCTACTCCACTATAAAAACCTGATCTATGCAGAGCTCACCATCACCAAGCGACAGAAGCAATTAGTATCAGTTCTTCTGTGAAAAACCTTTCAACAATCCTACAATAATCAACGAATAGCGTATTTCTGGAGCTTAGTTAGATAAAATGTCGCTGATTCCAAGCATATTAGGTAACCGACGAAGCAGCGTCTTCGATCCATTCTCCGCATTGGATTCATGGGATCCATTTAGGGACTTCAATTTCCCTTCCTCTTCTTCGCTCATTCCTCAGGAAAGTTCAGCGTTCGTCAACACTCGCATGGACTGGAAGGAGTCACCTGAGGCCCACGTGTTCAAGGCGGATCTTCCAGGCCTGAAGAAAGAGGAAGTGAAAGTAGAGATTGAAGACGACAGAGTGCTCCAAATCAGTGGGGAGAGGTACGTGGAGAAGGAAGACAAGAACGACACGTGGCATCGCGTGGAGCGAAGCAGTGGGAAGTTCTCGAGGAGGTTCAGGCTCCCGGAGAACGCCAAGATGGATCAGGTCAAAGCGTCTATGGAGAACGGTGTTCTTACCGTTACTGTTCCTAAGGAGGAAGTGAAGAAACCTGAAGTCAAATCCATTACGATCTCCGGTTAAAACTGGATATTGATGCAAGTAGCTGAGGAATTCGGTTTCTTTTGTGTCAGTCTATGTGATGCTTTGAAAATATTACCGTATATAAGCAGTAAATAAGTTCTATCTATGAATGTAATGTTTTGTATTTTTAAAAATAAATTATATCAAATATTTTAAATTATGAATAAAGTATTAATCAGATTTTATTTTATAAAATTATATTAAGATTTATTAAAAATATATTTAAATATTAGTTAAAAAGTTTAATTATATTGGGTAATTATTTCTTATTAACATTCAATTTAAGTTTTGTTCTTAAGAACGAACACGAAGATTTAAAGAGGTTCAATACCAAGCAATTTTTTTTTGAATATAATCATCACTTAAAATATAAATAATTCCCACGATGAAAAAAAAAAAGTCAGCTACGGCGCCGTTTTGGTTGGGTCGTAAAGCTCAAGTTACACATGACCGCATATGATTGAAGCCCCTAAACCCTCACTGTCTCGTTGTCGAGTCTGTTTTCTTCTTCCTATTGCTAAAACCCTTAAACCCTGAAACATCTGAAAGTCACTTTCCGAACTCTCTCTTTTACAGTCAATGTCCTCTGTAGCAACCAAAGCAAACCCTCTTCTGAATTCTATTCCCCATTTCCTCACATGGCGCTCCTTAGGGTTTCGTACCATTTGCAGCGGTCGTCTCGGTTTTGTTCCCTCCGATCACGAACCGGTCGTCGCGGGAACCAAGGTTCTCGAGACCTTCAAAGAAGAATTTGAGATTGGCTCGAGCATTGTTTCTCTTGAAACCGGAAAAATAGCTAGGTTCGCTAATGGGTCTGTTGTTTTGGGCATGGGAGAAACCAAGGTGCTATCCACCGTCACCGCCTCTAGAGGCGATGGAGTTCGCGATTTTTTGCCTCTCACTGTATGAACACTTTCGAATTTCCGTTGTTTTCTTGTGTGGTTTGAAGTTTTCTATAGGTTCTTAACGGCTTTTTTGGTACATGAAAAGGTTGATTATCAAGAGAAACAATTTGCACAAGGTGTCATTCCTACTACATATATGAGAAGGGAAGGTGCGCCTAAAGAACGTGAACTTTTGTGTGGTCGTATCATTGATCGACCTATTAGACCGCTATTTCCTCCTGGATTTTACCACGAAGTTCAGGTACAATTTTATGCTAAACTGTTAGCTTCAGTTCGGTTGTTTTGGTGAATTTTAATATAAGGACGATATATTTCATTATTTGAGTCAGTATTTAGGAATGACATGTGCTGGTTATATTGTTTTCTTTATTTATTTTTATATGCTTGAGATGGTGTTGGAGAGAGGAGGTGCTTGCAAGATTGGAATATTTTTTTTTTTTGGTTCCATTTTTTCTGATGTCTTCTTTGACGAGTCTGGTTTACAGGTAATGGCAAGTGTTCTTTCTTCAGATGGGAAATATGATCCGGATGTAATGGCGGCTAATGCCACATCTGCTGCTCTTATGTTATCAGATATTCCTTGGGGTGGTCCCATTGGGATGATTCGCTTAGGAAGAGTTTGTGGAGAATTCATTGTTAATCCAACTATGGATGAGGTAAGACCAACATGGGTTAGATTTTACATCCTAAGGTTTATGGACTGTCTTTTCTGTAAATTTCCAGGAGTTTATGCTGTACTTCCTCTTATTTCTGATACTCTGGATGCAATACTTATAGAGATATTCAACTTCCTTGTTTTAAATGATTTTTCCTACGTATGAACATCAAGCAGTTATCTTTTCCCTTTGATACTTGACTTCCGATTTTTGTTATGAACTTAGCTTTCTCTTCTAATGCAGTTGAATGTGAGTGATTTGAACCTAGTATATGCTTGTACAAAGGACAAAACTCTAATGATAGATGTCCAATCTCGTGAGATCTCAGAAAAAGATCTGGAAGCAGGATTAAGACTGGCACATCCAGAGGTCAGTTGCGATATATTTGATCTTTTGTACTTGCACTGTGATTATGTTAGTGAAAAGAATCTTAGATGCCTTTGATATTCCAGGCAGTTAAATATCTTGAACCTCAAATCAGACTAGCTGCCAAAGCAGGGAAGCTTAAGAAGGAATATAAACTGTCTATGGTATCAGACAGAACATTGGAAAGAGTTAGAGATCTAGCAGAAGCAAAGATTGGAGCTGTTTTCACTGATCCGTCATACGGAAAGGTGCATTCTTTTTACTGGAAAATATGTTCAACAACTAAAATTGGTTTTTTTGAGGCCTAGGGTATATGTATGTCTTCTTGTAATTTGGGTATCTCTTTTTTTGTGACTTCCACTCTCTACATCAACTTTACCTACAGTTTGAGCGTGGAGAGGCACTGGATAATATTGCACAAGAGGTTAAGAGGACATTTGAAGAAGAATCTGATGAAGAAAGTTTAAAGGTGCTTCCAAAGGCAATAGACATGGTGAGAAAACAGGTAAGATACCAAGGAGAAAACTATATGGAGGGCATCACTAAGCTGGGATTTACAGAATTGCAAATGCCTGCCTTTGCATTTTAGGATTTGCAACTTCTAAAATATTATCAACCTATCAGGTTGTCCGGAAGAGGATTATTGCTGAAGGATTTAGAGTTGATGGCAGACGTCTTGATGAAGTTAGGCCTTTGTATTGTGAGGCTGGTAATTTACCTGTATTGCATGGGTCTTCATTATTCTCTCGTGGAGATACACAGGTTAGTGGACATATTGCCTTCATTTGCTTAAAATTCTGTGAAATAAGGAAATATAAGCCTGATATATGCCATGTTTAAGTAGGTTTACGTTTCATTTTATGCATCCACCCATATATGCATAGGTTCTCTGCACTGTGACTCTTGGGTCACCTGGAGATGCTCAACGTTTACAGTCCTTGGTTGGTCCTGCGACAAAGCGCTTCATGGTCCACTATAGCTTTCCACCATTTTCGATTAATGAAGTGGGTAAACGAGCTGGCTTGAACAGACGTGAAGTTGGGCATGGTAATCTAGTATTACATTTCCTCCTTGTTATCTCCTTTTCATTGTACCCCTGGGACGAGTCAGTAATCAGTATACCTTCTCTTTCTGTTTTATTTGCTGTTTAGCTTGATCAGTAATTTGGCTGCCTTAATGGGCTTTCCTTGTTTAATCTTTCAATATGCTGATTCTTTCATTTTAAATTTAACAATGCTTTCTGTTTCCAAGCTGTGAAATTCACTATGAGCAGTTTATCATGCTTCTTGGCACACCATAAACTCTTTCTAGAAGTTGCATAAGTGAGGTTATAATCTTTGTAATGTAGGATGATAACAAATTGCTTCATTGATCTCAGTCAATTTGGTTGCTCAGGGCACCGACACAAGCCAGGAGTTGTGAAATATAGGATGAATAACAAATTGCTATATTGGAAATCCAGATAATTTTGTTTTTTGTGACAGCAAACATAAGCAATGAGTTGCTTGTTTTCTTTTGGCATCAGAATGAGTTAGAACTATTATGCTTCTTATGCCTCAATAGTAATAACTATTGTAAGGTTGATATCATCAATTGTAGGAACTCTTGCGGAGAAAGCTCTACTTGCTGTTTTACCTCCAGAGGATGGCTTCTCTTACACTGTTCGTGTGAACTCAGAAGTCATGGCATCTGATGGCTCAACTTCAATGGCAACTGTGTGCGGAGGTATCTTTTCTAATTTTAATATGGCTATTGGCCTCCACTTGTTGTATTATTATCAAAAGGAGAATTATTAATTTTTGTGTTTTTGACTGCTAGCTGCTCTTATGAACTTGACATGTGCATAAATACTCTTCTTTTTGAGGGATAAAGCATTCTTTAAACTTGGTTTTGATCACATCATTTTACTTAATTTGTCACTTGAATCTTATAGGTAGTATGGCTTTGATGGATGCTGGCATTCCAGTGCGAGAACATGTTGCAGGAGTTTCAGTGGGTCTTGTCAGTGAAATTGACCCCGCAACTGGTGCGATCAAGGACTACCAAATACTGACAGATATTCTGGTGAAATTCTTTTTTGGTGGTCCATTGTGGCTTTACTTCATATTTACTATTTATTACTGTTGTGGCTAATACTGAATCGAGTCTAAAAATTGGTTGGAACTTCTGGAATCTATCCTTCTTGTTCATCTTCCATACTTATATGGACCTCTTTTTTCTGAAAAATGATATGGACCTTATGTTTCATTACTATTGTGAGGTTTTTAAATGTAGAAAACAGAATTTTTTAATGGTACCAAAGTGGTTACATCTGTCTTATGCTGCCCCTATCATCCCTTGAAATCCCACCAGCCTACTAACTTGTTAACAAGACATTAAAGTAATGTTGGGTTGTTTCAGGGCCTAGAAGATCATCTGGGAGATATGGACTTCAAAATTGCAGGAACTCGTAAAGGGGTCACCGGAATTCAGTTGGATATAAAACCTGCTGGAATTCCTCTGGACATCATTTGTGAGTGCTTAGAGCCTGCGCTTAAAGCTCGTCTCCAAATCCTTGACCACATGGAACGAGAGATCAGTGCACCACGTGTTCAAGATGATCAATATGCCCCTCAAATAGGTTCTTATTTAAGACCTGTTGCTCCCTGTTTTCTTCTGCACTAAGCCTTGTCATGGTTATTGTTCTTATGTGAAGCTTTTGATTCATGATGCAGTTACCTTGAAGTTCAGCAATGATTCCCTTCGTCGCTTAATTGGGCCACTAGGTTCTCTTAAGAGAAAAATCGAAGATGAAACAGGTCCAATCCAACCCTGACAATAGTAAAGGGTGCTTAAGAACTATACATTGTCATGTCTTTACTTTTAAGAAGGTTAAAATATCTCATTTATTGCATTGTTGGGATTTATTCTTCTAGTTTTGCTACTATGGCAGTTAACTAGTCTAGTATCTATTCAATAGTTTATTCAAATTGGTCCTTTGGAGTTTATAATGAAAGTTGTACATGTAACTTTGTGCTGTGCATTTGGTTGATACGTCAGTATCAAAATGTTTGGTATCAGCACTGGTCCTAGTTATGCCCTTTAAAGAATCAACTTAGCTCTGTTTACTTGCATGCTATAGAACAAATCTGTATCATAGTGCTTTCTTATATTATTCTGTCTTTACTAGATTAATTATGTGAGGATAGATATGGAAAGACTATTAATCAGTCTGAACTGATGATAAATTGTTACATGTACATTGTTCCACAGTTGATGTTTATGTAGCCTAGGACCAATCTCTTATTCCCGGTTTCAGTTATAACTTGCCTGGATTATTTCATGTAAAATATTATATTCATTCTTGCTAGATGGTAACATCTTATGCAGTTTTGTTATAATTTGCAATCATGATAAAGCGCTCACTGGAATATATTGACTATTTCAATATCATATAATTTTAGGTGCACGATTGTCTGTTGGTGATGGAACACTTACCATAGTAGCTAAGAACCAGAAAGTAATGGAAAAGGTGCAAGAAAAGGTATTCTGCATTTAGTTTATCTGTCTTAATATATCTCTTGTTTGACTCATCTGGTTTTTCTGAATACTACACTCCGAGTAAATGGAGTCATGCTTTGGATTTGCAGTTACCCGTTACATACATTATTTTGTATGAGCTTACCATTACATAGTGTTAATTTGCTGCTTCCTTGTGAGGAAACTTACCTTCCCGGAGATTAGGTATACTAAGCTGTTTTTAATCAAACATTCTATGGATGAAATAAGCTATCACTTATAGGAACTATTACTCATGGGTACATATTTCTTCAAGATGAATGAATTGCTAGTAACACCATTTTGATGAGTCATCATTTCTTTTTTTTCATATGAACTTTGGAGACTGTTGTTTCTGGTCAACAAACCTAGTAAGTTTGCACCATTGTCAAGTGCTTTCTGGTTTTAGCAGAATTTATAGAGGGGAAGCACTTGGATGTAGGACTAAGAGAAGGTTTGTATTTTTGTAGAGAACTTTAGTGTTGAAATTTATAATAAGGAATTGAAGCAAAGGGATAGGTCCAGGAATAATTCCTAGGGTTTATATCTAGAATTAGGAATTACACCTAGAATTTAAAACAACCAAAATTATTGGAATCAAACCGATAAATATCTGAAAAAAACTTAATGGAATTTAGGTATCACTCTTAATTTTAGGTCACTTTAGTTGAAACGTCTATATATATAATAAGGTTTAGAATCCTTAACCTAATGGAATAGGGATTCCTACTAAAATTTTAAAAGTAAAATTTACTCCAATAAGAATTCTTATTATTTCTTAGTGAACTTAATTCCTAAACCAATAAGGACAAACTAAAATAAAAAGTTTTCAATTCCTTATCTAACTAATATAAAACTATCTTTATGCCTCATTGCCTTCTTATGCCAATAAAAGAATTTAGGGGGAAATTGCGAACAAAATTTTCAGTTAATGAAGGATTTAAAAATTTATTGTCTAGATGTTTTACAGTCTCCTGCTGGACTGATGGGAATGTTCTTATGAGTTTTATAGGTAAAAGCTATCAAATTTAACTGGTTTGCTGTTACATGTATCTTTTTTGTCTACTCATTTGAGCTTAGAAAGTACTGTCTGTAGCGTATGATCTACTACTTGGGATCAGGATGCTATATGGAAGCACTCATTTAGTTGAATTTATTGCCTTAAGCAAATTTAGTTTACATTGTCATGAGTGGCAAAATGCCTCTGAGTGAGGATGTGAAGACATCCTTGCTACTGCTAAGTGCCTTTATTTGTACCTTTGCTTCTCAGATTGATTTCATCATTGGACGTGAAATTGAAGTCGGTGGAATATATAAAGGAGTGGTGGCTTCAATAAAAGAGTATGGTGCTTTTGTGGAGTTTAATGGTGGCCAGCAGGGTCTGCTACATATTTCAGAGCTTTCACCTGACCCGGTATGTCACACTTATCTGAAGTGTTGCCTAAGAGCTTGATCCTTTTATTCTCATTTGGGTGCCCATTATGGCATTTTCTACCTATCAGCCACTCCATTATTCTCTCTCTCTTTCTTCTTCATCCTCTTTATCTGATTTTCTGAGTCTGAAGAGTATGTTGCTACTAATATTTGTAAACCGAGATTCATTTATGTGTTATTTGGCAATTTGGCTTATATTTTCTTTCCCTCTTAAGTTCTGTGTTCATTCATTCATCAGGTCTCCAAAGTTTCAGATGTAGTATCTGTCGGCCAGCAGCTTTCCTTGATGTGTATAGGGCAGGATGTGCGTGGAAACATTAAATTATCACTTAAAGCAACTTTACCACAGACAGAAACTGAAGCAACTAATGCGGTTCCACGATGTGTTCGTGTCATAAAAGAAGCACCTAATATTTTAGAAAGGAGCGATAATAACGAAGAAGAAGAGCAGAAACCTGTGATGGACAAGTTGGAGATAAGTAGAAATGTTGTGAATCCTTCTACTTCAACATCACCAGCATTTGTAATTCGAAGTGCCACAGAGTGTGATGAGAGGGAAAAATCTGCTAGTTTGAGTCAGCATTCTACGTGTAACTCTAAAACTTCTCGATCTACAAAACGAGGCTCCAAGTCAAAAAAGAGCCCACCTCAAGATGATAACCCTGATTCGCCAATTCCTTCAAGTATCTCATCACATGCTTCTGTAAGTTCAGATGATGAGAAGAAAATATCTAATGTCTTGAGTCAGGCTTCTAGGAGTATCTCCAAAACATCACGTGCCTCAAAGCAGGATCACAAGCGAAAGACAAGCTCACCTCAAAATGATGAATCTGATTCTTCATTTCTTAGTTCTGGAGTCCTTGCACATCCTAAGAATGGTATGAATCATGATGCTGCTGAACTCAATGCTTCAGCTTCCTTACCAGAGAATGATAAAGCAGCAAAAAATGGTGATTTGAAAAAGGGTTCAAAGGGCACCTCTAAAACATCACAGGGTTCAAAACAGGATCGCAAGAGAAAGATCCCATCCGAAAAATGTGACCTTAATCTATCATCTTTATCACCTATTCCCCCATCAACTGCAATTTCACTTCAAACTTCCATGTCTTGTGATGAGAATGAAAAACTAGCGGGTTTAACTTCTGCTTCTAAGAGTAAATCTGAAACCTCTACGAAACAGGATCATGTGAATGCAAAGACTCTGAAACTTGGGACGAAGGTTAGTGCGACAGTTTTCCAAATTCGTGCTCTTGGCCTGGTTCTCGATTTGGGGAGTGGAGTTCGTGGAATGTATCGGTTTGAGGTACAAATTATATCATTCTTCTGCTGCTTATGATTCTTGTATCATCATGATAATCAGTACGATGTGCATTCTCTTATCTGTATAGAAACACAATTGTTTATGTTGAAAAAGCTTTAATTCATCCTCACATATGCCTGCCCTTTCATTTCTTTCATTATTTGCCCTTTCTCTTTTTGAGTTCTGTTCCTTTTACGTGGATTTCGAACTTACGTTTCTCTCCCTGGATCATGACCATGCAGAACAATGGCCGCAAGGCCTTTGAAGTAGGTGATAAACTGAAAGTCAAGTGTACGAGCTTTTCTAGCAAGGGGATTCCAGTTATGTCTTTGGTGGATGATGAATAGTCTCATATTGACTTAATGGATACCAACAACCCCAGTTTTTGCATATGGTTACTGACAAAAATCGACTGGAAAGAAGCTCTTGTGATGCCTTGATAATGATACAAGTTTTGCCGTCGGATTTGTGCGAATGAGCTTGTTTTAAATGAACTGTTAGCTGACACACTTGCAGTTTGGGCAAGCACTAGTTCTGTGCTTAATCTTCCTATATTTCAGTGCTTGTTCTTGGATCGCAGTCCATGGTACTTGAAATGATCCGACCTTTATCCCGTCAGACCAAATTTTGTCGCTCAAATGCTCGGCATGCATCCATTGGCCGGCCAGTCACAGTCGATTCAGTTGATTAGCTTGACTAATCAGGTAGGCTTTTATCTCATGTTCTGATGCAATTTGTTTGTGTTATTATCCATAAAGCATACAGTTCATCTTCATGCAAAGATGACTGAAGATAGTTTTCTGTATGCTGTTCCTGGAATGAGTAGATCAAAGATCAAGGTTACTGCTATGGATTTAGGTTCAATAATTTTTTTTGCTATGTATTATTTTCGGCTTCTTGAATTTATAGATAGGTCCTCCAATTGTCACAGATTAGCACAATGAGTGGTATATTTTTTTAAACATGACACCAATATATTTTTAATCTTTTAATTTAAATTTCTTTTGTCTTTTAATTATTAATTTTTCTTTAAAAATGTTAATAAAAATTCTGACTTGAAATGATTAAAAAGTTCAAAAGGTGAATTAGACCCAATTGTACTTGAAAGGGTTCAATATTATAGAACTTTTTGTAGTATGATTTTTTTTCATTTTAATGCATATTTTAAAAATTATCATTTATGTCTTCATCATCACTTGACTATCCCATAATCTTTTTTTATCATATTCTTTTAATTTTTAATCAAAATTTTTAATTCAAAACAACTTAGTATTTAGTTCTAATATGTTATTCTAATTCGGTGTCGTTTATGAAAAATTAATCGAATATGAATGATTTTTATTGACAATTAAATAATAATATAGAAAGACGAATAATTATTTTTACAATATAAGAATTAAAATAAAAAAAGTTGGTAAAGTTAACCTTATGAATTTACAATTAGAGATGCGATCGGCGAAGGTCAGCCTAGCCCATTTTAGTTCGGCTCGACGTGAAGTCAACAAATTAGGCCAAGTTGACCAAGTTTTATAAATAAATTTTTTTAAAAAATTAGGTCTCAGGTGGACTTGTACTATTTAGCCCTAGCTTGCTTGAGGCTCGGCAAGCTAGGACTAAATAAAAAAATAAAATAAAATAAAATATTTTTAATTTAAAAATAAAAAAAACTATGATAAGTTAAACTAAGCCAAGTCAAGCTTGGGTTGAGCCTAAGCTCCATTGGAAGCTGTCGGCTGAGGTTCGAGCCTATCCTTGCCTGTTGCCGTCCCGTTTACAATACAAGGAGATGTAAATATACCAGAAAAAGAAAAATATTCTTAGTCTATCACCAAAGGTTAAGCGTTAATATAGCCAAATGTAGGGAACAACAAAACACAATGAGGAAGAACACAAAAAACAACATAGTATTCTCTCTCTTGTAATGGCAAATTCTCACGTTCCCTTGATCATTTCCATGGCGTTTTTGATCATCAAGCCATCAACGCCAGACCCCAGAACGGAAATAGTTTCACGTAAATGCAACGACGTCCATGTCCAAAACATTTCCAACTACTTCAAGTACTACTCCCAGGCCACCGAGTACATGGAAGACGAGATGTCTCGTAACAAGTTCGCGTTCCTCGAAGTTGGGAAGCCTCCTGATCGCTTGTATGTGCTCTCTCAATGCATGGACGATCTCTCCAACGACGAATGTTCCGTGTGCTTCTCTCGGATTAGCACTCTTATTCCAGGTTGTTTTCCCAACACCGGTGGTCGTGTTTACCTCGACGGTTGCTTCATGAGGGCGGAGAATTATAGTTTCTTCGCTGAGGCTCTCGGTCCTCTGGATACAAAGGTTATTCTAATTCCTTGCTTCTTAATGCGACAATGGAGGTTTGGTTCTTTCAGTCCCTTTGAATTGTATCATCTTCTCCTGTTTATGTGTATAGTATTTTTGCCCCTAAAATTATTAGTAGTATTTGATTAGTTAAAATGTATTATGTCATATTATTTTGTCGTTATTTTTTAATGAAAATTTAAAAGAAGAAGTTTTCTTAAAAGAAATTTTTAAAATTAAGAAAAAAATACTTTTACCCTTAAAATTATTATTTATAGGACAGTTCTTAATTTGTATTTTCTACTTCATAACAGTTTTCTCCATCTGGTTTGATCGCTTATTAGATTCTAAACCATAACATAAGTTTGTTTACGTTTGTTTAACAAGTGATTACATTTCCCATTTAAGTAGAAATGCTCCGATGATGAAGCGAACGGTGGAGAAGAATTCAGGTACGCCGTGAGAAATCTGGTGAGTAGTTTGCAAAGGGAGGCCCTAATAGGCAGAGGTTTCGCGGCGAGGCAAGAGACTTGGCATGGCGTAACAGCCTATGGTATGGCCTTATGCTGGAGGACCTTGGAAAAACAACTCTGCTCCAGTTGCCTCTCTCAGGCAACACGCTCCGCCGTATCTTGCCTTCCGGCAGAGGAGGCGCGTGTGCTTAATACAGGCTGCTTTCTACGTTATTCTGGCAATCCATTTGCCAATGATTCTTCACTCGAAACTAAAGGTTTGCTTCTTCTTTCTATTGATTAGCTTCATAGTTATTTCACCTACTCATCTACACTCGGGCCATAACAAACATTATCACAGGCTCGAGTTGTTAAACAGTTTATATGATTGCTCTTACGTGATTTTAAGAGCAAATTTTACTAAAATAACAAGTTAGGTTTAAGAATGACATTAGGGCTTGGACCCGACCCGATTCAAATATGAAAAACATGACTCGAAAAGTTTAAATTAGTCAATCAATTGACAAAATGTCATCTTTTAGGTTAGTTTATCAAATATGATATAGTTTTTGTCTTAAATTTAAGAACTTTAAGGCAAAAATGATATCATTTTAAAAAATCCACTTAGGCTTGACTTTGAGTTTAGACTGTATAATTTTAGAGCCATTACTAACCCAATCTAACTTATTACCATGCTTAGCTGTGTTATTGCAAATTATGCAACATGCAACTCATTAGTAAAGATGGTAATAGATTAGACTAAACTATTTTTTTTTTTGCTGAATTCCAAATCAAAGTCTAGTCTGATCAAACTCAGATAGATTGATGCTTGACTTAAAATAACATTGTTTTGATTAAATTTTAATTATATTAAAACAATATCGTTTTGATCAAGTCACTTCAGATTAATTTAAGTTGTTCGAGCTAGAGCAATTCTTTCGTTTCTTTTCATTACATGTTTAACAGAAAGAAGTCTTAATCAATGGTTCAAAGAAGGAATCTACCAGCAATTATTCTTGAAGTGATTTATTCTTTTCTGTAGATGAGATAGTTTGCTACGTGATATATATCATTGGCATGGCTGCGTTTTGCTTAGTGGCAATTGGTCTTGGAGTGTACCTGGGTAGACTTGTTCACATAAAACGTCATCGCTCCACAAAACCTGAAGGTAACCAAAGCAAGGCTTTTAACATCTCTTTCATTTAGTTTAAGGATAAGTCGTCTTTATGAACTTTCTCAGACTTTTAGGGTATGAAAGTACTGATCCAATTGATAATACTTAGGATGATGGGTTCTTTAATGTTTTGGTGTGAAGGGATGGAGGAGTTGGTGGTGGGTGAAGCCTATCATTTTCTGCAGTTCAAATATGCAACATTACAAGCAGCAACTGAAAATTTCAACCAAGTTCATAGGCTCGGACGAGGAGGATTTGGCGAAGTATACAAGGTAAATACGTAATATATATATTATAAAAAAATATATTGTTTATTTTAGAGTCTAAAATTAATATTAATATGTCTTTAAAATATTAAAATAATTCCAATTTTTTTATTTGGTTTAGTTTTTAACTTTTAAGTCATAAAACACTTACTTTTATTTTTTCATTTTTTATTGAGGTAATAAATTAAACATTACCTAATTTTAAAAAAATTAAAATAATAAATTTAAAAGAATTTTAGTTTAGTGATTAAATTTTTAAATTTTGTATAAATCAAGTCAAAAGATTATTTTTTTGCTATAATATGTCCACTAAATATTGCATAAATGTCCATCTATTAACCACCTCAACAAAAATAATGTTTTGACTTGATTTATATAAAATTGGAAAGGTTAGTAACTAAAATAAAAACTTTAAAAAGATTAGTACTAAATTGAAAAAAATTCTAAAAGATTATTGAATCTATTATTTATTTTTAATTTTTATTTTAATGTTTACATAAAATAGTGTGAGATGAAAGTTTAAATGAAAATACAATTTTTTAATCAGAATATCTTGGATCCAAAGGTGATTTTAACTTCTCAAAATTCTTCAATCTGAATCATCATTATAGTATTTTTTTTATACATAAATGAATTAATGTCAACAAATTCTAAGTGTCAGTTATTTCTCTCCACAATACTATTTTTCATCTGTTTATTTTATTTTTCCAGATAAAATAGTCACAAATTTAGTATAGCTTATGAATATTTGTTCATAAATCTTAATATTGTTCTTTTAATAAAAATTCTAAATCATCATCATTTAAATGGTAAAATACCCTTTTTAACAAATTAACTCAAACTTAATTTCTCTAAAGTATAAAAATAACCCTTTTCATTTAGAAACAACATCTCTAGTAGTAAGAGTAAGATTGTGTACTATTGGACTTTTCAAGGCTCTATATTTTAGTGAAATTTTTATTGAATTATTATTGTTGTTAGTGAAATTTTTATTGAATTATTATTGTTGTTGTATAAACATAACCCTTTAATATGGATTCATTTATTGTTCTTACTTTCTATAGTTACAAAAAATGAATCTGACACGAGTAGGGAACATTACCTGATGGTAGAGAGATTGCAATAAAGCGATTATTGATTGGCAGCACAAGACAGACTGAGAAGATTTGCAGTGAAATGGACATTATTAGCAAAGCTCAACACAAGAACTTGGTTCACTTCCTAGGTTGCTGCTTCACTATTTCAGACAGCTTCCTTGTCTATGAATACCTAGCAAACAAGAGCCTAGATCTCACTTTATTTGGTAATTAACTCTTTCTTTTCTCTTTTTGTCAAAGACTTTTTAAGTATTATTGAAACGATGATTACAAAATTAAACCAATTCGGTCAATTCAACTTTAAAAATTTTGAATTACCTAATTTTTCAGTTCGATTTTCAACTTTCCGATTTGATTTACTTTAATAACTCTTGTTATTAAAAACTGATTAATTTATTAATTAATTTCTCAATTGTGATTAATTAATAAGTTTTTATAAATTAAAATAAATTAATTAATTTTTATTTAACAATCTTTTTTCAATTAAAATTCAAATTCTTTGATGGGTAAAAACAATCTCTTTCAGTCATATTTTAAATTCTTTAATTTTATTCAATCTTTAGTCGGTTTTATGACAGTCTAATACCAATTGAACCATTAATCTTAATTCTTTTATCTTACTGGTTTAACTTTTAGTCTAGTTTTTAAAACATTAGTTATCACTAAAAATAGAGAAGGTGAGAAAGAGTACAATATTGATATCGATTGATACTAGAAACCGTTTTATGCAATTTTTTAAAATTATAAAATAATTCATTAATTTTTGTATTACTAAAGTTTAGTTTCTTATTATAGTTAATAATAAACATATTAAAATTTAATTATTTTTAACTTTATATTTATAGTATGAAATTTGTTGGATTAGGGATTTAATGTTGAGAAAAAATTTTGAATCATATGAAAATTTAATGATTTAGTAACTTTTTCTTAATTTAGCCATTCAACTTTTTAATTCATAATTTTGCACTCTGTTTTTTAATATCTAGACTTCCATACCGTTGATATAAATTTATTAAAATATAGTTATTCTTAACTCTATGTTTATAGTACGAAATTCATCGAATTTGAGATTAAATGTTGAGAAAAAAAACTGAATAATGGAGATAATTTAGGAAATTAGTAACTTACTTTTTAATTTAACCCTTCAACTTTTTTTTATTCATAATTTTACTCAATATTTGTTAGTACCTCAACTTGTGTCACCTCAATATAAATCAATGTTTAAAATTAGACTGAAAGTTAAACCTTTGAGACAAGATGTTTAAGGTTTAAAAGGTTTAATCGGTATTAGATCGTCATAAAATCAGCTAAAGATTAAATAAAAACAAGGAATTTGAAATATGATTGAAAAAAATTGTCTTTACTCATCGAACAACTTGAAGTTTAATGGAAAAAAGAGATTGTTAAATAAAAATTAATTGATTAATTTTAGTTTATAAGAATTTAGTAATTAATAAATTGATTAATTTTTAATAACAAGAGTTAATAAAGTAAATTAAACTGGAATGTTAAAAACTGAACTGAAAAGTTAGGCTATTTAAGATTTTTACGGTTGACTTGGCTAAACCGATTAAGTTTTTAAATCATTGACATAAATTAAAATTTCATACTACATTTTGATATAATAATCTGATATGTTAGTTAACTGCATTGTTATTACGTTTTTGTGCAAGTTATATACTAAATAACCACTGTATTGCATGAACTTGTAGGGCGTCTTTAAAGCTTAATAGTATATTTGCATGTAGTTCTGAGAAGTAAGTTTGTTTTTTTTTAAGAACAATCAAGCTTTTTCTCAGTTAACTTCCTGCTAAACTATCTGAAACTTTTTCTGCTACCAATGGAAGGAAGATCCGGAAAAGAAGAAAGAACTCGATTGGAAAAAGAAGCTTGTGATCATCATTGGAACAGCTGAAGGGTTGGAGTACCTTCACAAGGACTGCCAATTCCGAATCATCCACCGAGACATCAAAGCAAGCAACATCCTTTTAGACCTGAAACACAGACCAAAAATCTCAGACTTTGGCCTTGCAAGATTCTGTTCCTCCATGGAATCTCATACTAATACCGCCATTGCAGGAACCATGTAAGACCTTAAGACCTTCTTCCAGGTCCTGAACATTAATAATTTATACTACATTATTGAACCTGCTAAAACTTTAGTTTTTTGCTTGTTTATTAAGAGGTTACATGGCTCCTGAATACATTGCTAAGGGAAGATTAACAGAGAAAGTGGATGTCTATAGCTTTGGGATTCTTGTACTGGAAACCGTGACCGGCATCGAAAACACCAAGTTTCAGTCCGAGGATTCATACGAAACCTTAGTTACTTCTGTAATAATCTGTACAATCCTTTCGTTATCTTCTTTTTCACTTGCATTTGTTTCCTTATTCATCTTACAAATATTGCAGACATGGAAACACTTCCAGTCGAAAACAGTACCAGAAATTGTTGACAAGAGTATAGTGATTGAACACATGGAAGAAGTTGAAAGGGTCGTTCAAATTGGTCTATTGTGTACTCAAGAGTCACCAAGTTCACGGCCAACCATGGCAGAAGTAGTTCAAATGCTTAGAAAAAATGAGCTTGAATTGCCTAGACCAACCAGTCCTCCTTTCACAGGCATGAACATGGAACTTCGTTCTTTAAGCTCAGACGGGCAAGGATATTCCATGGCTGGTTTCGCTGAAACCCAGAATTCTGAGGACAAGTAGTTTCAACCATTTATGTGGAGCCATGAATTTAAGATGTCAGAACCATAAACTGTTAGGTGAAGTAGGGCATATCTACAACAAGAGCATGGAATGTGTATCATTCTCTTTTAGCTTTGGAAGTATGTGAAGTTTCTGAATCTCTTGCCTCAATTTCAATGGTGGGGTTAAGTAGATAGATTGACATTTCTAGCTGGGTTTTGCTTTTTGAATGAGAACGAGTCCTCAGATAAGGAAAGTTGACAATCATAAATACCTTTTACCATAAAGCTTTAGTCTTTGCAATAAATGGTCTAACCTAAATGGTAATGACATAAGACTTTTTGTTGTATGAAGTCTCAACATAACTCTTTTGGTGATAACTCTCTAAGTTGGTATTTTGGTCTGATTCAATTCGATCCGAAGTTGACCAATAAAAATTTAAAAAAATTCGTACTTAAATTCATAAATTCGGCCCATTCTGAACCTAATTTAAAAAACAAGTACTCAATAACCTAAAAAAATTTAAAGATCTATCAAACCAATGTTTTAAAAATAACAGATAAGACAAAAAATTTAAAATTTAAAAAATTAAACTAGTATTAAACTGTCATAAAACCAGCTAAAAATTGAATAAAAATTAAAATTAAAAATTTAGAAACATGATTGAAAAAAATTGTCCTTATCCATTAAAGAATTTTAAGTTTAATAAAAAAAGAGATTATTAAATGAAAATTTATTTATTTATTTCAGTTTATAAGAACTTATTAATTTATGAAAAATGAATCACTAATTATTAAACTAATTAGTTTTTAACAACAAAAGTTATTAAAATAAATCGAACCAGAAAGTTAAAAATTGAACCAAAAATTTAGATAATTCAAAGTTTTTATGATTGAACCGGCTGAATCAATTAGACTTTAAAACTTTTTGACTCGACTGAAAGCACGCTCAAGTTTGAAGTCAATAATTCGAACTCTATTGAATTTGAATCTTATTTAAGGCTTGAATCTGACTTAATTCATTGTTAGAGTTGCTCTCAATAAGCATGGCAATGAACCGGGCTTAGCCGGCCCCAGCTTGACCGGCCATGGGCAGGTTTTTTAAAAAAATTAAAAAAAATAACGTTATTTTTTAATTTCTCATCGGGCCACGGGCTAAGCCCGACCAGAGCACAATCTCGACCTGTAGCCCAGTCAACTTGGGCAGAAGTTAGGCCGAACCACATTTACCATCCCTAACTCTTAATATAATTATAACAAAAATAGTCAATTTTAGTCTTAAAACTTTTACTAAAAACTAATTTTTTATGAAATAAATTAAACCAGATACTATTTAATCTGGATAGTGTACGTTAAGTGTCTAATAAAATTAAAAAAAATATTGCATTTATACTTCATTTATCTATGAATATTCTCTTTTAACATTTATTTTGGTAAAGCGTGCGCATTTAGAGGTGTTTAATTTGTATACTAATCGGTGATAGTAACATATCATATTTAGTAAAAAATGGCAAAGATAGTGATTTTTGAGAGACAATGCACGTGTTTTAGAAAAATAATTAACAAATAAAGAAGATAATGCAAATTTAGTACAGCTAAAAATAATCTCAAATAAAGACAGAATCTGCTGACTTTAAGAGGCAGAAAATGGATGCCAATCTAGAAGCATATTTTTTATACCGCAAATAGGTTACTTAGTGCATCTTAGGTAGGAAGGATAATCTAACATATCCATACCTTTTGGACTTTGACTTATTCCAACCAAACTAAGGATTTTTATTAGCTTTGACAACTGGGTGTGGGCCAGACCTGCTCCGAACTCAAAATTATTGGGTCAAGTT
>JAOQMM010000001.1:17538989-17559478 GCA_027563515.1 Erythroxylum platyclados
AATTTTTTCAGTTCGATTTATTTTAATAATTCTTCTTGTTAAAAATCAATCAATTTATTAATTAATTAGTTATTTTTGTAAACTAATTTATTTCTATAAACCAAAATAAACCAATTAATTTTTATTTAACAGTCTTTTTTCAATTGAAATTTAAATTAAGGACAATCTCCTTTAATCTTATTTCAAATTCTTCAATTTTATTTAATTTTTAACTGATTTTATGATAGTCTAATATCGATTAAACCTTTTAAACCTTAAACTTCTTATCTTACTGGTTTAACTTTCGGTTTAGTTAAACGATACATGTTGCGTAACTCGCTAGGGTTGCACTTTCTTGAGGTTGTCCTAGCATAGCTCAATTCATTCTTAAACTTAATTTTTATATTGGCGGAATTTATATTCATTATTTTTCGGATATGTGTTAAGTAATTTGTTGAATACACACAACAATTAGTAAACAAGTAAATCATTTAATGAACAAAATCAAGTGGCGGTTTAATTCAAATAACATTTATAGACTCCAACTTATCACACATTTTTTTAATAGTTAAATTAGAAGCTTCATAAGAGGAGTCAGGACTGACTTCACCACTTGGACCATTTGCTTGAAGCGTTTCTTCAAAGTTTACTCAACCTCTTTGATTCAAACCATTATCCTATCAAATGACTGTTTTCTCCTTTTGGTTTAGCTCTTTTCAATTTTGGTGTTGTTGATGATGAAGGATAATAAAGAAGGAGAAGGTATAGCTACCAAAGTCGTAACTAATAGATATGAATTGAACCAAGAAAAGGGACTCTTCGTAAGAGTGTCCAATACTTGAAGTCTTTGAGGGAAGATGGAGACGGTTAGAATTTTCAAGATTTGAGTACAAACAAGGAGAAAGGTCAAAGTAAGTGTGAGGATATTAGTTGTTAATGGATTGAATGCGAGGAATGTGGCAATGGATGGTGGCTGGATTTGTACTTCCTATGGCCTACATCTATGGTTGCTCTCCACCTTCGTCAACCAAACATCACCGTACTTCTTTCCAATATAGAGAATGATGGGAAATTTCTGAAATCCAAGAAGAAGAAATAGAAACAAGACAATGGAATTTCATTTTATGTTCTTTCAATAAACCCACCAATTTGCTTGCTCTGCTCCTTCACATAACCTACAAGTCCACAAAGACGGAAACATATAGAGTGAAGCTTCTTCACTAAGAAGATAAGAGCTTCCATGCATCCCTCAACTCAAAGATGGCTTCTTTTTGCTCTCATTCACACCATCTTTGTCCCACTCTCTCTGTCTGATCCAAGAACTACAGAATCTGGACTCTACTGTGGCACTTCAAGGACATCACTTACTGCTGTCTATTTCCCAACTTTTGTCAGAGTAATGGAAGATCTTGCGAAGCTCATAACCAATGCCCATTTCGCCACTTACCATGTTAACTCTACCATTCCCATGTATGCCTTAGCGCAGTGTCACCATGATCTCTCCCAAACCGATTGTCTCCTCTGCTACGCTACCGCTCGTACCAAACTTCCTCGTTGCCTCCCTTCTATATCAGCTCGCATCTATCTCGATGGCTGCTTCTTACGTTATGAAAACTACAGTTTCTATCATGAGTCTGTGTCCTCTGCTTTGGACACTGCAAAGTGCAGTAATGAAAGTGTTCCGAGTTTACGAGATGATATTGAGAAGTCAGCATTTGTTACCAACGTTGGGTATGCGATTGGTAATGTAACTAATACAGCTGTGGAGAGAAGAGGATTTGGGGTCTCGGGGATTGAGAAAGTTTATGCCTTGGGTCAGTGTTGGGATAGTATTGACAGAGAAGGTTGCAGACAGTGTTTGGAAATGGCGGCGAAAGCTGCGAAAAGTTGTCTGCCAAAAAGAGAAGGAAGAGGTATGAATGCAGGGTGTTACTTGAGGTACTCGACAGAGAAGTTCTACAATGAAGGAGGAGATTTAAGAAATGGAAAAGGTGAGTTTCCGTTCCATCTCTGAAGTGTTTTATTTTGTCAAGAAATTGCAGAATCTGGTGTTTCTGTTCCTGTTTGTTTGCTCTGTTTTTTTTTTCTTTTCCAGTTTCCATGGTCAATTAAAGAAATTGGTGAAGTAACTAACGAACTTTCTTTATTTTGATTCAGGATCTTCTGGTGTAAGAGTCACTATTGCTGTTGTTCTTGCAGCCACTGCATTCTTCATGCTCTCCATCTTTGCAGCTTATGCTATCCACGCAAGAGTATCCAGGACGAGAGAAGGTAAATGTATGGCAAATAAAAGATTGTAAGAGCTCCATATATGGAGTTCTTAACCTCCTTATTGTTCTGAACTGCTGATTTATCTAATGCAGAGCGCAAAAATCTCGGTAAAATCTCTATCAGTTTCAAGAATTCGAGTTTGAGTTTCAAGTATGAGATCCTGGAGAAAGCAACAGATTACTTCAGTCAATCCAAGATATTAGGCCACGGAGGAGCTGGTTCTGTCTACTTGGGGACACTGCAAAATGGAGAAACTGTGGCTGTAAAGAGACTGATCTTTAATACCAGGCAATGGGTAGATGAGTTCTTCAATGAAGTCAATTTGATCAGCGGGATCCAACACAAGAACCTCGTGAGACTTTTGGGTTGTAGCATTGAAGGTCCTGAGAGTCTCCTGGTTTACGAGTATGTTCCTAACAAGGGCCTCGATGGATTTCTTTTTGGTAAATCTTTTTGTCTCATCATCATTTCAGATTCATTTACTGTCGGAAATTTAGATTGGTGATGGCTTTCTAAATGCTTAAATATGCAGATAAGAACAGAAGCAGAAGTCTGAATTGGAAGGAACGGGTTGAGATCATTCTTGGAACAGCAGAGGGGCTTGCTTACCTTCATGGAGGTGCTCCAATAAGAATAATCCACAGAGACATAAAAAGCAGCAATGTTCTTCTTGATGAGAATCTCACTCCAAAGATTGCAGATTTTGGACTTGTTCGATCCATTGGTCCTGATAAAACTCATCTCAGCACTGGAATTGCAGGGACAGTGTAAGCCTTCCATTCCTTCCATTTATCCAATCCATATCTGAAAGTTCCAACCAGCACCTAATCATTTGGTTCATGCAGAGGTTACATGGCTCCGGAGTATCTAATACGAGGACAACTCAGTGACAAGGCCGATGTTTATAGTTTTGGAGTACTTGTTATTGAGATTGTAACCGGTAAGAGGTGCAATGCATTGGTAGAGGAATCTGCATCATTATTACAGACAGTAAGTCCACGAAACTTTCTCTTATCAAAAACTTTCCAGGAAAATGTTTCTCCAATCAAGCTATTCCTGACAAAAAGAAAGTTTTGAAATGATCATTCTTTAAAACTTTTGGCCTCCAGGTATGGCAACTCTACAGATCAAACAGGCTGGTTGATGCTGTTGACCCTTGCCTGACAGGTGATTTCCCAGAACAACAAGCGTCAACTGTGCTTCAAGTTGGTCTTCTTTGCACACAAGCTTCAGCTAGCTTGAGACCAGCCATGGAGGAAGTTCTTGAGATGCTAAGCAGTGAGGACTATAAGCTTCCAATGCCAAAGCAACCACCGTTTATTGCCAATGCAGCTATGCTAGAGCCAGAAAGATTCAAAAGATCTTGTAGTTCAATGAGCTCTGTGTCTAATAAAGCAACGAAACTCGGAGTTTCCTACACTTCTTCAGATTCCTATAGCTTGCTTAGTTCAGATGGAGTGCCAAGAAGCCAACAATAGAAGAGTAAGATCTCTTTATATCAAGTAGGTTTGAAAGCAAAAGACAAGAGGAACTAAAGCCTTTCACTTTTCTATCAAGAATTGCAAGTTCTGAAGTTCTTCTATCTTCTTTTTGCAAGATTTTTTTCAATTGCCAACTTTAGTTAAACACAAACTTGTTCTTAGGCTTTTCATTTCCAAAACCCGTTTTGACCGGGATTCAAGACGAACTCGGAATTGAAAAGTAATTTTTGAAGATGATCGAAACAGTTTACGACATCGTTTTGCTTATAAAAATCTGATTAATATTTTTAGATTTATTAAATTCAATCAAATTTCAAATTTTCCTTAAGTTGGTCCGGTTTATTAGTATTAAATACATATGTGAATTTACCTATATGAATTTTTATAATATATGGGAAGTTTATTGGAAATTATATTTTAATTTTTACCATCACATGTAAATCCTTTTGAAGTGTGGATCATATAGAGGATCATGTGAACTTATTCGTAATATGCCAGAAGTTTAATGGAAATTAAAATCATTTTCAAGTGTGGATTATAAATTATGACATTAAATTCAATTAAGAAAGTTGGTTGGATTTAGGTTAATGTCAGTTCATAGGTTATAATTATAAAATTGACCAAAAATGTATAGGAAATTTTATATATTTTTGTTTGTATTGTTCTAAAGGGATCACAAGTTATAAATAAGTACATTTATGTACATTTATATCAATACTATATAGTAGAAATTTTACGCTAAAAGTGTATTTTAAACCTACGGTTTATAACAAAATATAGAACAAACCTTAACGTTTTGAAGCATTTAAATTGAACTTCAATATCTTCAAAACAGACCTAAGTTGATAGAAAATTTAATAGATTAATTGCTTGTCCACATCAGCATTATTTTTTGTTTTTAAAATAAAAAGTAATAAGTGGGACCTACTTTTTAATTAATTAAAAAAATATTTATTTGACAATAGGATCTACTTTCTATTTTAAAATATAAAAATAATTTCATGTCAAAGTTAATCCCGTCAAGTTTTTCATTCATTTAAGATTTGTTCTAAACATTTTGAAAATGTTATGGTTCAATTTGAACGGTTCAAAATGTTAAGATTCAAATTATATTATATTGTAATTCAATTTGAACATTTCAAAACATTAGGATTAAATTATATTCTACTGTAAATGTTGAAGTTAAAAATGCACTTTTGGCCAGAAATTTTATTCATATAATTAACAACATTGAACCTATTTTTAAAAGATGAAGGAATTTATGGACTTGATACCAAAAAATTGTTATTGATTAAATTATAAGAAAATTTTAATATAATTTAAAATAAGTATTTTTCATAAAATATTAGTGAAAAGTGAAAATATGGTATCTTTGACTCTTTGTAGGGATGGTAATTTTCGTTCAGCTTAGTTCGGTCTGATTAAATTTGAAGTTAGGGGTCAATCTAAATTGAACGAGCTTTGAGTTAGATTTAGAATTTTTTAATTTTTAGACTTCGGGTTGGATTTCAACTACTTGGTCCAACTTGACCGAAGCCTAAAAATATTAAGTAAAACAATGTCGTCTTTAATAAAATGATATTATTTTTACATTTTAACTTTGAATTTATTAAATTTTGTAGAACCTTGATGAAAATTTTTAACCGGCCAAACTTAATTTGACTTCAGATTAAACTTATACCTAGGGGTCTGAGACCGGTCCATCCTAATGCTAATCCTTAAACTGCCGAATTTCATTTGAAAGAGAAACCTTTTCGATGTGGAATTAATTCTTATAAATAAAAAGACAATATTAAGTAGCACTGATCAACTAAACGACATTTCCATTATAACTAAACGATAATTTTGTAGCAATTGAGGCTATTGGAAAATGTTGTGTTGTCCGTGGGCCGTGACTATCCACAGCCCGAAAATGACAAGTCCCAAGTCATAAATAAAAATATTTTATTATTTTTTATTATAATACGAAGTTGGATTGGAGTGCTATGATTAGAGATATGAACAGGCTGGGCTAAGCCTGGGCGCGGCTGGTCAATAATTGCTAGCTTATTTACACCATTTTTAAAAAAATTAAAAAAATGATGTTGTTTTGTACATTTCAATCGAAAGCCTATGGAAAGATCAACTTGGATCAAATAGGGGCTGAGTCAAATTAGACCGGGCCAAAAATGTTATCCCTATTTATAATCTTTACAAGTCTTGAAATACAACAACCAGATAGAATGACCTCACAAATTTTGTTATAACTTTTTAAAATTGTGACATAGCGACTTCAAATTCAAATGAAATAACAGTTTATTGATAGTAAACATTCGTGACATAAAAAATTGATTTGTACCTTTCTTTATGATCGATACCCAGTTATCAAATCCCTACCTAATGATGTATTTTATAAATAAAATTTGAAGATAATTAGAATTATCTTTCGATACCTAATTGTGAAAGTTTATCTAATTTAATCATAAAATTTAAATTTAAAACAATATTTTAATTTATATTCAATTAAAATTATGATTAAAATAAATCAAATTTATTAATTTCAGACTAAATTTAAACAAATTTGAATGGTTGTTAGAATAGCTCTGGTAGAAAATATGACGCTTAAAGTGAAAGTCATCAAGTTTTGTGGTTAGGTAAACTTTTCTTTGCTTCGTCCTTTTCAATCTTGTTAATATAATCATCACAAGTTTTGATGAAATCAAAGTAATGAGAGCTAAGAGATAGAGATGGCATTTAGGCAAGCCAAGTTCGGGCTCATGAAATCAAAGAAATGGGAGCTAAGGGACATGGATTGCATTTGGCCCTCGAGCTATCCAAGCTCGACCTAATCCAAAACTTAATACTTATAACAAAAATGAAAAAAAAGTTGTATCTTATTTCTTAATTTTAAAAATAAAAGATAGGTTAGGTTACGAAATTTTTTATTTCTTAATTTAAAAAATAAAAAATAAATCAAGTTCAAGCTTAAACTTAAATCTAGCTGTCTTTGACTCGATCAGGCCTCAAGTTAGGTTCATGTTATATCAGAAACTGTCAAACTAAGCTTGAGCTTGGGAAGATTTAAGTTTGACCGACCTATTGTCACTATTAATTAGAGAGGAATTATCACTATAGTTTGTAGTGGATGAAAAACTATCGATCACAATCTATTTTTTGGACGCTTCTCTTTTTTCTTTCTTACTTTCGGCGTTTTGAAAGAAAATGACGTTTCAAAATTTTCAATGTTGTGGACTAATCTTAACATAATTTCTAAAAGATTTTGATTTTCTAGAAGAATCTTGAATGTGATAGTCTAATTATTGTTGGATTTTTTAGAATGAAACACAAAATAAGATTTACGATTAATTATGTTAAAACATCGCAACGATTAACTACAAATATATAAAAAAAAGGTTTATAGAAGTCGTCTAACTACCCATAAGCTCTTTTCAATTGTGTTTATCTAAATAAAATAAAAGATTAATAAATAATTAATTAAAAGATTAATTAACAATTCAAACATGAACTTTTAATTTTTAAAATATTAATTGACTTACAAGTTACCTTTTTTTCCGTACAAAACTTCAATTTATAATTTTTCAATATTTAAAAAATTACATTTATTTTTATGTGCTAATTTCATTTTACTTTCATTAATAAACTATAACTTCATTATAAAAAATATTGATTATATAGTTAACCTCTGTTAACTATTAGTTAGAAATAAGACTGTATATTATTGGACCTTTTCAAACTTAAGTGTTAATGAAATTTTTACTAAATATTATTGTTATTATTATTATAGTAATAGTAATTAACCTCCGCAAAACAAATTAGCATATGGTCAATGAATCACAATTGGCCTACAGAAGCTTTTGATATTTCTTTCTCTTATTCTATTGTTCCTGATATTTCAGGTGTGTTTATTTATTCTTGGATCAGTAGGTGGGTTTGTCTGTTATCTACATTGTTGAGTAACATAGTTTGGTATAATAAAGGAAAAATTGAACCATGTTCGAGTTTCTCGTAACGACTAGTTTGATTATTTTTATACTTCTCTTTTTTTTGTGTATTTATTTATTTATTTTATCTTTTATTATTAATCTTTACTATGATTTAGATTTACTGTATTATATATTATATATTATTATTTATATTTTGAATTATTATTATTTTGTATTACATATGAGTCTATTAGAAACAACCTTTCTACTAGGTAAGAGTAAAGTTGCGTGTTACTAAACCTTCTCAGACTCTACGTTTTAATGAGACTCTCACTAATATTGTTGTTGTTATTGTTTTTCAATGACTCACAATTCTTTTAGAAACCCAACTAGAATTAGACATTTTAATTATAATAGTTGTGATTTAATATTCAATTAATTTAAACTTTAATTTTAGATTTCAAAATTTAAAATGTTCAGTTTAATTTAAATTTTATTCAAAGTTTAAAAAAAATAAAAAAATAAAAAAATAAAAAAATAAAAAACTATGAAATTTAATTTTAATTTAAAATAAAAACTAAAAAAATCTATCTTAAGATGAAACTCAATATTATTTAAAAAACTTTAGACCGAAGTTTGTTTCCTATGAAATTCGATTATAATCAATCCGATTCATTGCTAACGGTAGATAGAACTTTGGTGAGTCATGTCTTTCAAGAGAGAAGAAAGATTATTTGGAGAAGAAGCCTCCCATTTTCTGACTTCTCTTTGAATATTCACCTTCTGTTTTCACACCAACACCTTTCAAACTCATTGTTTTATTACCCTCAAGTCTTGGTCAGTGACAAACACGCTTGATTCGTTTCTTGTGGATGGTATCAAGTCAATTTATATAAGTAAAGTCATGACCACATGTACACAACAAGTTACTAAAAACGACCGCACACAAGTTCCTGTAGGCTGAAGCCTACCAGTCACCAAAATTGTTCTTCTGCCCCTTTAGGTTAGGAGGTGGTCCAGCTGACAATAATGTGGATATTAGAAATTTGGGTTTAATTTTTTAAAAATAAATCTTCAAATTTGTAGAATTTTTGAAAAAATTCTTTTTAATTTTTAATTTGCTATAATGTTCTTTTTTTAGATTTAAATTAGAAAAAAATTATAAAATACACTCAATTTGAACACTATATGTAGACTAATCAAAATTTATTGATATTAGTAAATATGATTCGAATAAATCAATATAAATTTAAACTATTAATTTTTGTCAAATTTAAACAATTTAATTCGAGTTTAAAATTTTAATTGAATTCTTATATAAATAATATTTAATCAGTTCAAATGTAATGTTTATGTTAAGCATATTTCATGATTTTTTTTAATCGAAACGTAAAAGAAGAATTTTTAAAAAGTTACAAATTATAGGAACTTTTTTATATAATTTTAAATATGAAACAACTTTTTAAAGTTTTTAAAACCACATTAGAAGTCAATATCTTTTTATTTTAAAAATATTTATAGAATTTATTTCTTTATAAAGAAGCAATGTGCCTTTAGAGTCTCCATGATATGTCATACTTTTGGTGGTATTAGAATAAAAGTGATAGTGCACAAAACGTTTCTTTCATCATTTATGACCCACGAGCCAAAGATTTTTTTTAATGTCTTAAAATAATTTATATGTTTTATTCATATTTTCATTAGACGTAAAATAACAACAATAATAACAATATTTAATAAAAATCTCGTTTTTTTAATGTCTTAAAATAATTTATATGTTTTATTCATATTTTCATTAGACATAAAATAAAAACAATAATAACAATATTCAATAGAAATCTCCCTAACATATAGAGTCTCAAAAAATTTAGTAGTACACAACTTTATCTCTAACTAGTAGAGAGATTGCTTTCAAATAGCACATGATAAGAGGATTCATTACGATGTAAGAGAATTGAAATAAAATATAACTATAAAACTGTAATAGATTATCTCATTATTATTATTATGTGAAGCTTTGTTTTTGCTTTTGGTATAAATTTATTAGATAAGAATGTAATAAAATTTTTAGATTGTCTTTCCCATTCTCAAATTCAATCTAATTTAAGTTCTAACACAAGAAATAAAAAATATGAATATATTTTGTATAATAAATTGACAATTATTTTTCATTTAAAGCTTATATGTTATGAATAAAAAATTATTAATTAAATTAATAAAATACTAACTTAAATAACATTTGAAGTTAGTTATTAAAATTATAAAATGATAACAATCTCTCTGCTAGTAAGACCTTACTAGAGGTAAGGTTGTGTATTACTAGGCCTCCTAAGATCTTGCGTATCGACAAGAGTCATATTAGGTATTTTGTTGTTGTATTAAAATTATAAATAGGTAATGACTTAATTGAAAATTTTAAAAGTATACGTCTAGTCGGTATAATTAAAATAAATTATTATAAATATTTTTTTATTTTTTTACATTTGTATGATAAATTTGATAAAGAATACATTTGAATTTGTTCATACTACTGAACTCAAGCCAAAATTACTCTCTTCTTGTCCGCTCCATTTCCTTGAAGCTAAAACCGTCGTCTTCGTGTGGTTATCATGCAATCACCCAACTCACTAAAGCAATCGTCTTTCACTCTTCCGGTGGATGCTGACGACGAAGCCACCGTATTCCGGCCATTCTCATTGTCTCCGCCGCACATGCGTGCTTTCCACCTTGCGTGGCTCTGTCTCTTCTCGTGCTTCTTCTCTACCTTCTCGATCCCTCCACTTTTGGCCGTCATCCGTCGTGACCTGCACCTCACTGACGCCTATGTAGGCTACGCCGGCATCGCCTCTTTTGCTGGCTCCATCTTTTCTCGTCTCGCCATGGGACCTGTATGCGACGTTGTCGGTCCACGTCTCGCCTCCGCCACCCTCTCCCTCGTTACAGCTCCGGTCATCTTGTGCACTGCTTTTGTCAACTCTGCTACTTCTTTTATCCTTATTCGCTTCTTGTTCGGTTTTTCGTTGGCCAACTTTGTAGCCAACCAGTTCTGGATGAGTTCAATGTTCTCTGGATGTGTCGTCGGGCTCGCAAACGGTGTCGCCGCCGGTTGGGCGAATGTTGGTTCCGGTGTGGCACAGTTGGTCATGCCTCAGATATATGAACTCGTTCTATCTCTAAACATCCCTTTGAACACTGCTTGGAGGGTCTCTTTTATTGTGCCTGCGGTCTTCCAAGTTGTGACAGCGATATTAGTTCTTGTATATGGACAAGACTTGCCAAATGGGAACTATAGAGAGTACAAGAGGGAGTCCAAGAAGAAGAAGGAAGACTACAACTTCTTTCAAGTTCTTCTTAACGGATTAGGGAATTACAGAGGGTGGATTCTAGGATTATTATATGGGTACTCATTTGGTTCGGAGTTAACAACTGATAACATAATCGCTGAGTACTTCTACGATAGGTTTGCGGTGAATCTTCAAGTTGCAGGTATGATAGCAGCGAGTTTTGGGATGGCGAATTGTTTTTCCAGGCCAATGGGTGGAGTATTATCCGATGAGTTGTCGAGAAGGTTTGGGATCAGAGGAAGGCTGTGGGGGTTGTGGGTGGTGCAGACGGTGGCCGGATTGTTGTGTGTGCTACTTGGACGAGTAAAGTCGTTGTGGAGTTCAATAGCGCTGATGTGTGCATTCTCGGTGTTTGTTCAAGCCGCTTCAGGCCTCACGTTTGGAGTTGTCCCTTTCGTTTCGAAAAGGTTAAGTAGTATCTTCTTTAAGCTCCTTGTAGCCGTCGGGTAGTGTAGTCGTGTCAATCATCAAGTAGGTCTATAGTTATCTGATGAAGCCATTTGCCTTGGCAATGGCCTTTAAAATGACAAATTTTGTTTGAGTTTAAAAGTTAATGAATGAGAGTTAAATTAAACAAATATTTTAGATAAACTTGTTTTTGGAAGTTGAGATGACCCTAATTAATTAAAAAATTTCATTTTGTTTTGATTAATTTTAATTAATAATATTATTTTAATTTTAATTCGATTAATTTACACTTATATCATAAAAAGGGTTGAAATAGGTTTAATATAAGCGCTTATTGTTATTTTTATAAATTTTAAGTTTGGAATTAAATTTACATTCATCTTTTAATTTAAAGTTTATTTTTCTTATATTTGAAACTCAATTAAATTGAATTTTATTCGTTTAAATTTTAAAATTCTTTTCTTAGGTCTCAAACAAAATCAAATTGAATTTTATCTCATAATTGATAATTTCGAATACGGCATATGCAAATTTCCATGCAATAGATCACATGTTCTAATTACTCAGTTACTCTCATGTTCTATTAGCATTCATATATTCAATAAATGAGGAATCACAAAAAATAAAAGGATAGATACTTATGAAACATGATAAGAACAAGGTAATAGTAACGTACGAACTGAACCAACTTCCAAGTCATAAGAGGTTGAGCATGTAAATTATGAGTTGCTTTTGGTTGCAGGTCACTGGGAGTGATAGCTGGGATGACAGGAAGTGGAGGCACAGTGGGAGCTGTGGTTACTCAGCTGCTGCTGTTTTCTGGGTCTACATTCTCGAGGCAAGCAAGCATTTCTCTTATGGGAGTCATGATCGTCCTATGTACTATCCCAGTCACTTTCATCTACTTCCCTCAATGGGGTGGCATGTTCTGTGGTCCTTCAAAAGACCATAGTTTGGTTGCTGAAGAATACCACCTGCTTGAATAAGAAGAAAAGGGGAAGGACTCAATGGAATCGGATACTTGATATTGCAGCTAGTCACGACGACCATTTGTTTCAATCCACAGGAAACCTGCCTGAATGTTGCTTAACATTAGTTTCAATCCACAGGAAACCTGCCTGAATCTTGCTTAACATTATCCAACAAAGATTCTGTTTATGTAAAATAAGATTCTGGTTATGTAAAGATCTTATGGGAATCAACTTTCAAAATAAAGATCTTATGGAAATGATTATAGCTCATTACTTTTGAGTTTGATATTTTCTTTTTGATTTTGAGAAGTTAAAGTTGACGTTAGTTTTACCCTGCAATAAAGAAGAAAAGTTCCACTTATGTGTGATTAGACAATCCAAATTTCACACCAATAATAAAAATCTGTATTGTACTATTATTACAAGATTTGAGATTAATTTCTTATTACTTTAGTATTTTGTTATAATAAAGAAGAAGTTGAGGCAAATATTTACAAGTGATATGTAGGTTACATCTCAACATATCTTAGGTCTAATATTGGATTAGAAGTTTTTAGAATTATAGTTGAATATTATGAATTTTAGTTTCAATATCAAATTGTCATTCAAGTTTGTGAGTCTTTGGTGAGGATACTTCGTCTAACTAATAGTAACAAGAAAACAACAATAAGTTATTTTTATGCCGCCTTGGAGATGATGAAGGAAGCAATCAAGACTGATATGAAAAATAGATCTTCTTTGTACATACCTTATTTTGCAATCATCAATAAGAGATGAGAAAGACAACTTTACTCTTCATTGTTTACAGTTGGAGCATTTTTGAATCCCGTGTTGAAGTTAGTAGGAGAATGCTATAAACTATTACAACAATTATTGCCTATGAGATGAGGTAAGATTTCTTAAGCTCACAAATGGAAGTTTGTAAGGATACTTTCGGTGATTTTATGATGCTCATTGCTATCCGTCAACGAGACAAACTTAATTTAAATATATATACATATATATATATATATATTCACTTGTATTAGTTGTTAAAAATTAATCATCACTTTATTTTATTTATAAGGTTACTTTTGTGTCTTCTAGTTGCTTAGTAGAACCAATTCAGAAGTGGTGTTTTATAATTGCAAAGGTTTGCAATTCGAATTTTGAGTCAATATATGAGTGCAGCATAGCGTGAAAGGAATTAGAGTATATTTGAATTCAAACATTTGAAGAAAAGGAATAGATTGCAACATAAAAGATTTAACAACTTAACCTTTGTTTGATATAGTCTGAAGCTTTGAGAAAGATATGTTATTATCATTATTAAATTGAATATAATTTCTTATAGTTTCTTAATAATTTTATTTTCTTACTAGGACTCTTAATTGAACAAATTATTATGTAGATCCAATTTGTCTTAACCATGTTGATCTTCCAACATATTGGGTTTATGAGGAACCGAGTTTGATATTTGAGAGTGACTTGGAATATAATCTTGAATGATAAGTATTGACATATCATTTGTTGTAATTAACTTGAATGATAGTGATGAAAATATCTTCTTAATGATGAAGATTTTATACCAACTGAGGATTGAGGTCAATGCAATTTGAGTGGATATTTGATTTAATGAAGTTTCACGTTTTTATTTTTTCTCTTCTTTTAATTTCACTTATATTTGATACATATATTCAATTCTCTATATATAATATAAATATAAAACTTTTAATTGTAAACGTTTTTGTTTCAGATTTTGCTTCTGGTTGATTATGTTCCTTGGCACGAATTCTTATTGTAATACTTATAAAGTCATGGAGAGTTATTATTTTTTCTATCTAATGTTTTGATATAATTATTCTTTATTATATGATAAAATTGTAATATTTTAAGTACTTTGTATTTCCTTAATTTCATATTTGTATGATGATTAAACAATTTTTTACAATAATTGTAGTTATTGTTTATATTTGAAATATGTGAAAAATAATATTAATTACAACACATAGATTGTTGTTATTTTAAATTTATATTATTGTAATTTTTGAAGATAAGGTTGATGTAAACTTAAAAATTATATAGTGTAATATATTAAGGAGACTATTTTGTAATTTTAAAAAGATTATGAGACAATTTTATAATTTTTAAAAATTACCTGAAATAGTACTTGATATTTATTGGTATCAATGCAGTACTATATCAAAATAAAATCTGGTACTAATACCGACAAAGTATTCACAATATTGGCTTTAATTGCATCAATTGATGCCACACTAAAAATATCGAAACTTAAAGTTGAGTCATTTGGGCTTGGTATGAGTGAACAAAGATCTATGCATGGCAATAGGTCAGGCCCACTTAGGTCAAAGCTCGAGTCCAATTGAACTTGGATAGTTTGAAGCCCAATTAGGTACGATTAAATTTTTTTAATTTAAAAAAATTTAAAAGTCATTTTATCCGAAACAATGTCAAAATTTTGAACTTCTAGGCCAGGTTTACCTAGGCCTAAACTTAAGCCTAATTGGACTTGAGCAGCTCAGAGCTCGATTAGGCTCAATTGAATTTATTTTTTAATTTAAAAATTTTAAAACGATATCATTTTATCTTAAAAAATATTATTTCATGTAAAAAATTTAGGACTCTGGTTGGGCCAACTCGGGCAGTCCAAGTATAAGCCTGATCAAGTTGGATTTTTTTGCGAAGTCTACATAGATCATCCTGAAATTTCTTCATGTCGATTTGGTCCTAAAGTCCCAAGTCCTAACACCCGTTTCTTTAGAACTTCTATTCTAATTTTTCACGGAATGAGTTAGCATAAAAAAAATACTCTTCTATAACGACAAAAAAATGGGCTTACAACCAAAGATTTGCCCCTCTTCACACACATAAACCCAAGCCATTACTTACGTAGAGCTCTGCCAACTCCTACTCATATACAGAAGCGAAAGTTCGTAGCTTTAGATGTGGAGCATAGGGAAATGAGCTCTAACAAAAGTAAATGCCTTGATAGGATTCTGGAGTCTGGTCCAATTCGGAATGAGGTTGATAAGTCAGATTGAATTGATTGAATATCAATCAGAATTTAAGTTCGGGAAGTCAATATGAAGCCCGACATGAAAGATTCTATCAACTCAAACTTTTCTATTAAAAAATGTCACGTTGATATCGATTAAAATAATATTACTTTAGCCTATAAATTTAAGAAATTAAATACCAAAATCTAAAATAACATTATTTTTTTACGACCTAAATTGGGTCGTACGATTCAAACCCCACCAAATATTGTACCAAGCTTAGGTCGCCTTATGGAAGGAGAGTCAAGCTAAGCCAACCAATCTGAGAGTGAATGACTCAACCCAACCTGACTCGTTACCGTGTCTAAGTCTGTCCAAAGCACAATACTTGTTTAGAATGATAGGTATGAGCATTCTGATTGTCACTACTTATAAGTAAGCTTAGCAATAGGCAATCCAAGGCAGACTCGAAAATCTATGTTCAGGTTTGAATCTAATATGAAGCCCAATCAAGTTTGAGGCGATTTAATCTTAAATTCGATCAAACTTTAGGTTGTTTGAAGATTGATCAAGTTCAAATTAAATTTGAATAATTTTTTAATTAAAATTAAAAATAAAGTTATCTTACTCAAAATAATGTCTTTTTATTAAACATATTCAGACTTTGAGTCGGGTTAAGCTTGGGCTACTCGAACTCGAGTTCAAGCTTAATTAAATTCCTAATTATTTTTTCAAAAGATCAAACTGATCGAAAACTGTATGAATTCAAGTCATTCTCGTTAACTTCAGGCCTCCCAACTCTTGACGCATATATTGAAACGAAAGTTTGTAGCTTTAGATGTGCAGCATAGGGGAATGAGTTCTAACTAAAGTAAATGCTCTGGTAGGATTTTAGAGTATGATCCAATTGGACATGAGGTCAAAAATTTAGATTGAATTGATTGAACATCGATCCGAATTTAAGTTTGGGAAATCAATCTAAAGCTTGACTCAAAAAATTCTATCAACTCAAACTCTTCTATCAAAATCATGTCATCATTTTTTATCAAAACTATATCATTTTAATATCGATTAAAATGATGTTATTTTAGTTTGTAAGTTTTAAGAAATTTAAGAGAAAAATTTAAAACGTTTCTTTACGACCTAAAGCAGGTCATATGGTTCGAACCTGACCAAATATTAGACGAAGCTTAGGTCCTCTTATGGAGGGACAGTCGGGCTAAGCCAACCAATCTGATAGTTACTGGGTGAGTTCATCCCAGTCTGACTCATTACTGTGCCTAGTGTTATAAAGGTTTCCTTCGGCATCGAACTTCTCCGCAAGTTGCGCCTACTCCTTTGCACGACAATCTCACTTAGGCCTGTTTAAGCAAGATTCAGCCTTGTCCCGGGATCGTCGACTTTCACACTTGTTCTCGAACGCCTCACAACCATCACAGTGTTTCACTCTCTCATCCTTGCAAGAAAACTACAAAAGAACTAAATAATCATGACAACAATAAGAACAAGAGAAAGAGATACAACAAAAGCCAACCTTTATTACTTCCCTCAAAGTATACAAAGGAACTCTCCCAATCTCTCAGTATCACAACACTCTCCTCTTGATTGATCGATTATGAGAGCAAGGCTCAAATGAGCTATTTATAGGCACCTCTAGATAACTAAGGTAGAATCCTAATAGAATTCTACTACTTAAGATCACGTTTATCTTATCAGATTACGTCATTATCCAATAAGATAACATCCCCATCTAAATAGAATTATATCCGATAAGGTCTATCTATATCCCAACTAATAAGATAAAGATTACACATGATTGATCTCGCGAAAATGTCCACTATCTTCAGAAGATCCTCCCACATGGTCTTTATCCTTTAGAGCTGATGTCTATCCTCTGTGATCTTATCTGCCACATCATCCAAGATCTCCCCGCGATCTCTATTCGCTGATGATGAGTCATTCAAGCCAAAGCTAGTCATAGCACACTGGTCTGATCCAGTGCTTACCCACGTCAAGTCCATTAGTCGTGGTCCGTCCACTTGAGCATTCACCAAGTCCTCAGTCCATCAAGAACTTAGCCTTAGCCGTGTCAGCTTGTACGGGGTCCGAAACTCTACCAAGACGCGCACCGTGCTCGATCTAACTCACTAAGTCACCTTGGAATTCTCACATATTCCCGTCATGTGTATGATCCAGCTAACCTTCCACTCGAGGTTCGTCTCAAGCCTTCTTTTAGTCTCGTATCCGAATCTTGCGTCTCGTCGACGATTTCCGCCAATGCATATCAACACTTAATATTGGCCCACTTCGTCCTTGCCTCCTCGCAATTCTTTGCCTTGTTCTCTTATTTCGCGTGGCGAACACTGATCAAGGCTCGCCAACGCCTGCACGATCCCGCTATCTCGGACTTAGGGGTCTAACACCTAGATATGTTTAAAGCATAATACATCAATACTTGTTTAAAGTGATAGGCATGACCATTATGATTGTCACTACTCAAAAGTAGGTTTGGCAACGATGGCCGAATTCAAGCTCAAAAATTTATGTTTGGATTTGGATCTAATTTGAAACCTAATCAAGTTTGAGGCTTGTTACCTGATCTCGAACTCAATCAAATTTTAAGATGCTCGAAACCTGATCGATCTCAAACTAAGTTCAAGTTTGTTTTAAAGGCCTAAAAATTAAAAAAAAGATCGAACCAATCAAAAATTTTTATAAAAATTGAACTAGCCATATCAAGTTAGACCGATTAAAATTTGCCAACGTTACTTATAAGAAGTTAGTGCAAATTTAGTAATTTGAAATTAAAATTTTTAGTTTAATTTAATTTAAATTGAATTCGGACTCTATTTTTTTTAAATACGATCAATCAGAATAAATTTTATCATATTATATTAGACCCATTTTAAAATCAACATCCACTCAAAAATTTAAGCAAACTCAAGAAATTTTTTCCACTCCAACTTAATCTGCTGTCAATCATAATTATGAATAAATAATTAATAGCGTACTAGTCCTATAATTAAGCGAGGTACAACTAATTAAGTACTGATAGGGGGTTAGCATTTACTGATAGGGGATAGCATTAAGTATGTGTAAGGGTTACCATTATTGTTCTTCAAATCCTTATATATTTAAAGCCTTTTTGCAGTTAAGTTCGCCAATTATATACAAAATGATTAAAAGTGCATTTTAACATCAACATTTACAACAAAATATAGAATATACTTTCATATTTTGAAGTGTTCAAATTGAACCCTCAACATTTTCGAAACAAAGCTTAAGCGAATGAAAATTTTAATAAGATTAATTATTCGTCAGTTAAATATGACGTCAATGTTTACGTAACATTATTTTTATTCTTTTAACAAAAAGTGGGCCCTACTAAAGCTAAAATATGCGACAATGACCCCGTTTTCTATTTTAAAAATATAAAAATAACATCACGTTAATATTGATGTAACATTTAATTGCACATGACATCTAACTAATGAAAAGTTAACTTCATCACATTTTTGATCTGTTCTGAACGATTTGCAAATTTTAAGTTTAATTTAAATAATTCTAAATATTAAAATTAAAGTTGTATTTTATTATAAATATTGAGATTCAAAATATACTTTTTGACCAATATACAAACAGACCGAGCTTCTTCTCACAATTTACCATATGGAATATGTAAGCTTAGATGTGCATAAGCTTCATATTTTTAGTAATAACCCCAAAAAATAACTTCAATGTCCATAACCAAGCTTATTCGTTAGAACTAGGCATCAATTGTATATAAGATAGGAAAAAAAACATAAAACTCCTTAAGAGTGGTCCAATTAAGAGTAACAACAGATCATGCCAAGTGCGATATTTTTTTAATTAGAATTTAAGTCCAAAAATATTGGGATTAAATTCAAAACACTTCACGGAAAGCTAATTTCTATTAGTCATAATTTGATATATTAATTTTGATTTAATTTAATAAATCTATTATAATTAACTTAGTTTGAAAATTTTGTTAAATGATTAAATTTAAGTTTAAATATAAACTCAGTTAAATCGAATTTAATTTATTATTTATGAGCTAAATATTTTTTTTCTTTTATCATATTTAAGCCTAATTGCAAATAGTTTTATAATTATAAAAATCTTAAATAAAGTTGTTAGATTTATCTTTACATTCCAAAACAAAACTTCAATGTAATAAAATCAGTGAATATATTACTATATGATTAAATTGAATATATTATTATCTGATTAAATAAACTACTTTATTTGAAATTAGTAGCATTTCTCATAAATTACCTTCCTAATAAAGAGAAAGAACTTGCTTAAAGGCTTGACAATTAATTCCAGACTTAACTCAACTTTATTCAATCTTATTTAACTAGGCTTTGAATCGAGTTTAGACTTGGATTGAGTTCAGTTTGAAGTTCAAAAGTTGTAAGGAAAAAGACGGTAGATAAAATGATATCTTTTATAATTTTTAAAAATTAAAAATAATAAATCTAATTGGATTCTATCAAACTTAGGATTACTGCAGCCCAATTAGATTTAGATTCAGAACTTAGTAGCAAGGCTAGGTCTGAGCCTAACCCAACCCTTGCTATTGAGATCCCAGGCTCGACTCGACTTTTGAGACTCGACCAGTCTAGAAAAAGCAGGTCTAACTTGGCTTGAATTTTTTTAAAATTAAAATGTCAAAACAATGTCATTTTACTATTACTTGTCGAGCCTTAGGTTGAGTTTAGGCTGCTAGAAAATAAGGCTCGAGGTATAGTCAACCCTGGCCTAATCTGTTGACCTCAGGTTAGCCAGGGGCAAGATGGGTCAAGCTTGAGCCTTATTTAGGCCAACTCCAATACACCTCCAAAATGGAAGAAAAACACCAAAATGGAGTGAAAAACAACTCCAATCCACCAGCTTTTTTTCCTCCATTTTGGAGGAATGCTACATTGGTGTGGCACTGTAGCATATCTCTATTACTATTCATACTATTCTTTTTTTTTCCTACTTTCCAACTTTTTTTTCTTTTTTCTCTTTCAACTTTTTCTTTCTTTTTTCATTCATTCATTCTTTTTTAGTTCTTTCATTCTTTATTTTGTTATTTAAACAATATTCTAAT
>JAOQMM010000001.1:17559578-17593131 GCA_027563515.1 Erythroxylum platyclados
TCGGACACACTATTTTTTAATCTCGCAATTATTCATTTATATTTAAAATAATTAAAAATAGTTGTAAGGAACAAAAACTAATCCATACAAAACCTAATAAAATTATTATTAGTTGATTAGTCTATATAATTTTAATATGGTTAATTATAAAAAAATTTAAAATTTACTTAATTTTTTAATAATAGTCTGAATTTTAAAAAATGGTTAAAATAATTTTTAATTTATTACAATTAAATGTTAGATTTTTTTATTAATTTAGCTAACATGGCAAACTACGTCAAATTTTATGGGGTATTTAATTGAAGGGATTGTGAATGAATCTATGAGTATATAATGAAAAGGGATAGTTGGTTTTTTATTATGATTAAATGCTCATGTTTTTGATATCCCAGTTTTGGGTAATCTACTATACCCCCATCCTAGATTAATGACTTTTATTCTTTGGTTCTTAAAAGTTAATTAATTGATTAATTAAAATATAGTTAATTAATTGATTAATTAAAATCTAATTAATTGGCTAATTAAAGTAGAATTAATTGATTAATTAAAATATAATTAATTAGTTAATTATAATGTAATTAATTAAAATATAATTTATTAATTAATTAAAATATAACAAATTTTGATTAATTAAAATATAATTAACGCATATAAAAATATAATTAATTGATTAATTAATTAAAATATAATTAAAACATATAAAAAATATAATTTAATTGACTGATTAATTAAAATATAATTAATTGATTAATTAAAATATAATTAATTAGTTAATTACAACGTTATTAATTAAAATATAATTATTTAATTAATTAAAATATAATAAATTTTTATTTCTCAATATTTTTAAAAACCAACCACAGTCAATGATAACGATAATCATTACTCCAACTAATAGTTATTTATTAATATATATTTTAGTCGCTAAAATCAATGTTATTATTTACAATAAACTGTTTGATTTAAGCTTTTATTCAGTAAGGCCAACTCCAATGCACCTCCAAAATGGAGGAAAAACACCAAAATGGAGTGAAAAACAACTCCAATCCATCGGCTTTTTTTCCTCCATTTTGGAGGGATGCTACAGTGCCACACTATAGCATATCTTTATTATTATTCATTTTTTTTCCTACTTTCCAACTTTTTTTTCTTTTTTCTCTTTCAACCTTTTCTTTCTTTTTTCATTCATTCATTCTTTTTTAGTTCTTTCATTCTTTATTTTGTTATTTAAACAATATTCTAATATTTTTATTATATGTTTATTTAAGTAATTATAACTTTATACTAATTTTAAGGTTTAGTCTCATGTTTATAAATATTTTGATTATATGTTTATATCTTTATAATTATTTACTTATGAATAAATATTTTAAATAAATAATTTTAAAATTATCTATCAGAAAAGATCAAATAATTAAACCACAAATACATTGATATTAATAGCCGAATAATATAAAAAATTACAAAAAAAGATAAACTAAATTAAAACACACATACATAAATATTAATATTCAAGCAGTAGAATTAAATTAAAAAATACAAGCAAAATATAATTAACTACTAATACAGAATCAAATTTTTTTATTTCAAATTGTTTTTGATTTATGATATTCAATAAAATTTAATGTTTGATATTATGTAATTATATTGTCATTTAATATGTTTAAATAATATGAAATAATGCAATATATCTCATTTATTATTTCATTTAGTATTATCAAATAACAAATTATAGTAATTGAAATTTTATTATTTATTATTTATTAACATAAAAATATAACAATAATAATATTGTGAATAAGACTGTACACGAAAAAAATAAAATTGGGTTAATTTTATAAAGTAATGTTAATAATTAAAATAAAAGGTAAAAAGAATATGCTGAGAATATTCCTTTTTGGTGTGAGAAATGGAGTTGTAGAGTGGAATGAAAAGTATTGTAGTATCTTCAAAATAGAGAAAATTCTACTCTATTTTGAAAGAATAGGTTGGAGATGTAGCCTGTTGACCTTAGGTGGGGTAGGATCAGGCCAAGCTAGGCCGAGCCTGAGCCCCATCCCTAAGTATACTTGCATGTATAGTTTTCAGTCACGTACAAGCGATCTCCTTGTGGGTCAGGCTAAGCTCGGACCTATTTGACCCGTTGATCTCAAGACGATCATGAGCCTTACTGCCATCCCTAGATATACGTTCACAAAAAGTTCTACTCACGTACAAGCGATCTTTCTCCCACACTTTATTCCTATCCTCAATGCCCAAAAGAATATTATAATTTCATTTCCTATTTTGTTTATAACAATTAAAGTCCACATCCATAGATTTTTTATATATTCTCTGTCTCTCTGATCTCTAAGTTTAGGAGATGAATACGTCGCAGTTTATGGACAAACAGATAATGGATTTAACTGCTTCTTCTTCTTCTTCGCCTAATCACACCACCAAAGACTTTCTCGATCTAATGAGAATGGATCACCCCCAAAACGACGCCCACGACGCCCGTTTCGAGTCCGATAATGCCATCAAGAAGGACGAGATCCTCCCCAGCTACGATTTCCACCCGATTCGCCCCCTCGTCGGCGCCCTCACTCTCGATTCCTCCTTCGCCAGTGTTGGCGGATCATCTCCCCCCGGCTCTGCCTCAGCCGCTAGAGGGTGGAACTCAGATTCTAAATCTGGTTCAGCTGCCGCTAACAACGTCTCTTCTATGCGGGTGAGCGTATAAACCCTAGACAAACTTGATTAACTGTTTGATTGTTGTTCTTTTCTTTTTCGTGTGGGGGATGGGGAGGGTTTGTGTGGTTATTGGCTGTAACATTTGGAGCTGTGGTTGGTGTTAAATTTCCCCAAGTCTGGTTGTTGCCGTAAGATGTTTAAGGGATTAGGATTTTGATCCAATTCCATGGTGGAAATTTGTTGTTGAGATTGTTTTCGTGCTTATGGCTGGACCGAGAAAGATACTGTTGAACCGCAAGTCTGTTCATTTGACTGTGCACGATAGGATCAAATTCGATATGGTTAGGGTTTTTGCTAACAACTATTTGGCTTGGTTTTGAGTGCAATTGTAAAAATGGGAGTTCGCTTCTGTTTGTAGTTGTTTATTGAATATAGAAGGCCTGCTTTTAGGATCAAACACAACAATGGGAATGGGCATTTGAAACTAATGGTGATAATGATTTTTAGTGAAGAGAGGTTTCATCGATAATTTGGGATGTCTTTCCTTGCTCTGTATTGCTTTCCAGAAAGTCTGAGACCCAATCTTAGTGAGTAGAGGGGGTAAGCGTAGAGTTTCAGTGGTTCTTTCAATGTGATACTGATTTTAGTTAAGAATCTTGGCTTCATTGATAATTTGGGTGTCTTTCCTTGTTCTGTATTATTTTCCATAAAATCTTTGACCCAGTCTTAGTGCATGGAGGGAGTAAGCGTAGAGTTTGAGCAGTTCTTTGAACAGGGGAGACATTTCTAAAGTCGATAACTATAGGAACACATCTAGGTGGTCTTGTTTGACCTTTTTCCTGCTTGATCTCATGTTGGGCTTAAAATCCAGTCTGGAAAAACTGTCACGTTAATTCTCTCCATTCATGTTACCAAGTATATTGTCTCATGCTTGTGCTATTCTTCTTCTTCTTCATCTTTTCATTTGCCTTCCTGATATGATCTTAATTGCGTATGTGAAACTTCCAACTTTTATTTCAATGCAAGATGGAATGCTGTCTGTATATTATTGTATCTTCTTTGAGAATAATTAAGATAGTGCTATTATTGTGCAGAGTTATGCTTCTCTAGACTCTCTTGAACCAGCCAAAGTGACTCTAGAGAAGGATCGGAATGCTATTGATGCAACTATTCTCTCTGAGGTTGATAGAACAATGAAGAAACATGTTGACAACTTGTTGCATGCTTTGGAAGGTGTTAGTGCACGGTTAACACAGCTGGAGAGCAGAACCCATCACCTCGAGAATTCTATGGATGATTTGAAAGTATCTGTTGGCAACAATCATGGAAGTGCTGATGGGAAGATGAGGCAAATGGAGAATATTCTGAGAGAGGTACCTTCCTTATCCCTCCAGTTGTTTTTCCTTGACCTTTTTGTGGTTTTTGTATCCACAACCTTATCCTTTGGTCAAAATAGGTGCTGAGAGGATGTCGTTCTTCATCATGCTTAGGGCATGAGTGTCACACAGAACTTAGTTAACACCTTTGGGAACCCTACTTGATGGTTTTTTTTTTTTTTGGTTGAAAGTAAATCATCATTTCCTCCCTCAACCTTTGTCTTCTTTGTATTAGAGGTAAAACCTGTATTTACTATTGATAAGTTGCTGTGTCCATCACTGCTGTTAAGAATAATAATAATTTTTGAAATGACAGATAGAAAGCAAAAACTAGTTGCATCCTTTTGTAAATATAGGATCTAGTGCAGTGAACTTGGCATAAAATTGTCATTGACAAGCTACGTGATAAAATTTAAAAAAAGCAAGGTTTCATCAATTTCTTCTTCTCATTGTTTGTCTCAAATCAGAGACTATTTTTCATTTCTCAAGTTGTTAGCAGCTTTTTTACATCTATTTTTGGTGATCTGCTTTCTTTGTATGTGTCACCAATCAGGTGCAATCAGTGGTGCAACTTTTAAAGGATAAGCAAGATACAGTGGAAGTTCAACTGGAGCTTGCAAAACTGCAAGCTTCAAAGCCAAACCAGCAGCAATCAGAAACCCAAAACACCGGACAGAATGTATCTGTGCAGCAAGGGGCATCTGCTCCTCCACAGTCTCATCAACAGCTTCCTCCTCCTGGCAATTTTCCACAGTCAGTTCCACCTGTTCCCGTTCCCGTTCCTGTTCCTGTTCCTCCACCCGCTGTCCCTCCTCCTTCTCTTCCTCAACAGAATTTGGCTCCACCAGCTGCAGTTCCGAATCCATTCCCTCAGAACCAGATTGCTTCCATTCCTCAGCGGGAGCCTTACTATGGTCCTACTCAAACTCAAGAACCCCCACCACCACAATACCAAGCACCTCCACCTCAGCAGCCTCCACCCCCTCCCTCAATGATACCACATCAACCATATCAACCTCCCTCTCAACCTCAGTATTCTCAGCCACACCAAGCTTCTCAACATAAACCTTCATTAGGCCAGCATCCTGAAGAGGTGTCATACACTCCCTCTCATAGCTACCCACCAGGTGTACAGCCATCCTCTCAACCACCAGGTGGGGCCCCTCTTGCACCACAGTATTACGGAGCTCCTTCTCCCATGTATGAACCACAAAGCAGTAGATCTGGTGCAGGGTTTCCTCCCTTATTTGGCCAACCAACTGGACCTGCTGAACCGTATGCTTATGGTGGATCACCTTCTCAATATGGTGGCAACCCAGCAATGAAACAGCAACAACTTTCTTCTCCAGCTATGCCTCCAAGTGGTGGAAGTGGATACCCACAGCTTCCCGCTGGTCGGGTATTACCACATGCACTGCCAACTGCTTCAAGTGTTAGTGGTGGGTCTGGTTCTTCTGGAAATGGAAACAGGGTTCCAATTGATGATGTAGTGGACAGAGTGGCTAGTATGGGATTCCCTAGAGAACATGTCCGAGCAACTGTTAGAAAGCTGACAGAAAACGGTCAGTCGGTTGACTTGAATATAGTACTGGATAAGCTGATGAATGATGGAGATATCCAGCCCCCGAGAGGAGGCTGGTTTGGTCGGTAATTTGTCTCGATTCATACCGATGTATAGAATTATCACTTTTCACCTGGACTTGTTTTGCCCAGAGAGACTATTTGCTTGGAGAGCTATGGACTATATATCTTTTCCCTCCGGATGCTATACCTCTGCAGCTTACCCTTCGTTTTCCTATACTCATTCATGCTTGTTTCTTGGTTCGATCTTGCTTTATGAGTGTCAGTGTCAGTCTCATTTGTGTGTACATACAATAACTCAGAAGTGGCATATCATTGTTGTTTTCCTAGACTATAATTCTTTATCCGATATAGTTTCCAGAGTTTCAAGCTAATTTCCCTATTGAATAAAGACAGGATTTTGAGTTGGCAGGTCAAAGTTAAGCTAGAAATTGGCTGTAAGAAATTGAAAACATGCTCTGGATTACACACTTAGGTTTAAGAGATTCCAATGTGGTCCTCTTGTGCGTATGTATGACGTCATTGTTCTTATTTAATTGGGGATGAATGAAGAGTGTTTTTCAATAATTTTTGCCAGATAGTGTGCGATTGAAATAGGTTGTTGATAAGCCTATTAAATGCTTCTCTTTTTTTGGATAAATTCTGTTAAATCACAAAATTTTGGTGCTTGGTCACCAAAGCACCGTTTATTTGTATATATATATATATATATATATATTTTCTAATTTTGGAAGCACTCGTAAGGTTGTATATTATTAACCTTTTTAGGTTTTACGTTTAAAACATATGCTAGGCTCATGTCGGATGTTCTGTCTTGCGGTAATTTCTTAATAAGGAATTAAATAATTAATAGTTAAATAAAAGAAAAATAAAATAAAAAGGGAGAATATAGATACTTATTGATCATTAATATGAGGTTTTTTATTGATAAAAAAAAGAAAAAATGACCCATGCTGTGCATTTTGCACTTATTCTTCTTTGCAACCGAAAAAAAAAATGTTTTGACCTCTAATGATGATAAATTAATTTGAATGTGACATAAGATTAATGAAATAAATTTAATTTAATTACATATTTGATGTATTTTTTAAGAATGATCAATTATAATAAATTATAATTAGATTTGATTAAAATTAACAAATTTAATCAAGTTTATAGTTAAATAAATAAAGTTAATAAATTATATCACATTTAATAGAACTTATACTTGAATTTAAATATGAATATTTAAAATCCAAATAAATTCAAAATTGTGCTGAAACTTAAATTTTTTTTTGTAATTCAATAACTCTACAAAAAATATTAAAGACCATTTGGTTCTACTTCTGTCATGGTTTTTAGTTTTCAGTTTTCGTTTTCAATTTTTCTTTTAAATAAAAACAAAAATTTATTTGATTGTTAGTATCAATGCAATTATATTTTTATTATGAATAATAATTACATATTAAATAAAACTTAGAGATAAATTATTTTTAATTAAATAAATTTATTTTTAAATTCTTATATAATATTTATAACAAATTATTAATAAGATTATTTTATTTTATTAAAATAAATAATTTTAAAATTAACTTTTATTTACAAATTAAATTTTATTTTAAATATATTTTAATTATTAAATCAAATTTATTTGAGATTTATATATTTTGAAGATATTTTAAATTTAATTAATTTAATTTAAATTAAAAATTAAATAAAATTATTAAGTACAATTAAATTATTCATAATTCTTATTAAAATTAATATATTAAAAAATTAAATAATATATATTTAGTTGATAATAAATCAGATTATGAAAAAACAAAAATAGAAAACAAAAATTATTTTTTATAACATTCATAATTTTTTAAAACTAAGAAATCAAAACAAAAAATAAAAAACAAAAACTCAAACAAATATATTTTGAAAACAGAAAGAAGCCAAATCTAAAATCAGAAATTAAAAATCAAATAAATAAGTTTTTTTACTAAATTAAAAAAAATAAAAAAAAACGATTCTGATCACGTGATTATGCGATGTCTCTCTAATTTTGTTCATAATCAAACACTTTGAATATTTATTATGACAAAAGTAGTCCAAACCTATTGTCCTTAAACTTAAACCTACAATTTGAAGAAACTTCAGGGGTTAAAAACGCAATTCCACAATTTCGTTTTGGTCCTCACATTTATTTATTTATACATATATATTTGTGTGTGCGTAATCTTCTAAGGTACCAAAATCCTCCCTCTGTTTTGTTTCCTTCCAAGTTCCCAACAGCTTCAAGCTCTCTCTCTCTCTCCCCTTCTCCTTCTTCTTCTTCATGTATTTTCAGCCCTCGATTACCAGTTTATTACGATCCTAACTCACACTCCCAAACCCCCATCCTCTCTATCTCTTTATTTCTCTCCTCCTCCTTCACCTTCTTATATTTTCAGCCCTCGATTACCAATTTATTACGATCCTGCCCCCCCGCCTCCACCTCTCTTAATACCCTTCCTCGTTTGCGGCGGTATAACCTTCGCCTCTTTTTTATCGGATGAAACCTTGAGTCACTGCTCCTCGCGATTTCTTCTAGAAGGTTCTTTAATTTTCTTTTCGTTTTTCGGTTTATTTATCTTAATCTCTGAATACAGCTTCGAATTCGAGTTTGTTGTTTTCTTCTTTTTTTTTCGTGATTTTAGTTCGTTTCATATCGATTGGGTTGTTGACATTTATTTTCTGTTGAACAATAATCCTTGTATCGGTATATAGATAATGAATGCACGTATTCATCAATTGTTCTCAAGGCTTGCTTGTCTTCACGTTTCTTCCTTTTTCGGTTAGGGTTTTGTTTCTAGAGCTTGTGTTTGTCTAATTCTGTTCTTTTTTTTTCTTGGAATCCTGTGCTATATTCAGCCTAATCGTTCAGGTACTTTCCAGTACGGTTTCCATTTGAAAACTTTTCTCCTTATAAAGCATGTTGAGTGGATTGTGGTTGTGTTGTAATTTTTTGCTCTGTCATTTCAAGAACTGGATTCCCACTTTTGAGCTGAAACCCTGATGTAGCTAAACTAGGGTATATACATACGTGTGTTTGTATATGAGAATCAACTTGAGTGAGATGAGTATAACTGTCACACCATAAGACCTGTGACATTTTATCTCATGGTATGCATCTTAATGGTGGTCAACAGCTGAATTTATTATGCTGAGACTTTATCATGCAAAGGAAATCATAGCTCACGTGTCCAGATAATAGATCCCGTAAAGGTTGTTATGTCGTTATTGCCTCGCTTGTGTTACACGTTTAAACTAGTACATTGAAAATGAGCTAACGGCTAGTACATTTGTACAATTCAGGTTATTTCTTGTCAGATTCTACTTGAACTTGTAGTGGGTCACGAAGTGCAAATAATTCATCAGAGTTTTAGAACCACCTTTGTCTACTATTCTCTAAAGAGATCAGTCATTTTATTGTGCTTGCCTTTTACTTTTGTCGTTATTCTTGAAGTCAGTTGAAACCAAGGTTACACATAGTTTATCTTTGGCTTGCCAAATGTATTTGGTCAATAGATTATTCTTTTGTTTCTGACATCTTATCATGATATAAATTAAAAATTTTTGAGAGAAGCTACTTTGATTATGTGGTAAATCATCAATACATGACATAGTCTTTCGAAGAATCGATGGCTAGTGACACGGATTTCCGGTGGCATTTTTTTGTCATCAGTAGCTTAGATATTTGATGGATAATTTAGGAAATTGTGATACTTAAGGTAGTAATTTTGAGAGGCTCAGCAATAGAATCGCATGGTGCATTTGGGCTACCATTTGCATGTTTCCTTTAGAATTAACATTATATACATGCCTTTTTTGATTTAAACTTTTTAGGAGGTTTAATGTGCACTTTTTAGGTAGGAACTTATATTCGTAAATGTAGTTAATGGATCAAGTAAAACTTCACTGTCTTTCATCAAATATATTAGCATTTAATTATCCATCTAAGCACTCGAAGCATGAATTGGTGGTAACAAGTTTTTAGAGTAATGTGAAGCTCTTAAAAATTCTTGTTTTCAATGTTCAGAGAGTGGTTGGGTACTTTGAAGATGCATCTGCATGTGCATCCTAGATTATGGCATATATGCTCATTTCTTCTTTTTACTAATATTTTAAAAACAAGGAACAGGACAGATAATAAGTGAATCGGTTTTGGCATCATAAATTTGGTAGACTATCATATATAAACTCTTTGGGGGGCTGCTCAAGCTTGGGACTAGCTGATGGCTGGTTCTTCGCCCAGCTCTTGTTTTAGGCATAATAGCATAAAGTTTACTAATTTCCTCTTATATATTGGTGCTTATTTAAGTAATTCTTGTGTCTAATGCATAAGTAACCCTGCAGCTAATTATATGCGACGTGCTAAGTTCATAAATGCTTGTCATATAGCAAAGATCAGTACAAAGCATTAGAAGCTGAAATTTTCCAATATCGTAGACTCTTTTTGTCATATACTCCATAGTTTTCAACACCATTCTACCAGATAGTGTGTGGCCTGTATAAGTTATTTCTGAAACTAGCTGAGCTATAGTTTTAATGATGTGAAAGACAAAAGTGAAGCTAAGAAAAGGAGGAAAAACACTAGACATGCTGATGATCATTCATAAAAGGAGTTGTATAATATTCCAGTTCTAGTTAACATCATTGATGTCAGCCGTCATTGTGGGCTTGAACTCCGATGATCTGCAATTATTGCTTAATGTGTGCAAGCAGGCATGTGACAACTTGCGAACAACCTCTAAGCAACAACTGTTGGATGTGAAGTGTATTTGTTATTTTGCTCAAGCATCAAAAGCATTTTGGATTTACTCCCTATCATTAACATTGATGTCTCTCAGCTTAGTGCTATGTTGAATACATACGATGATTCTACATGTGTCTCTTTTTGGTGCTATGTAATGATGTTATTTGAAATTTACCTCTTCGAATGTTCTTCTGAATCTTTATCCTGATGGAAGCAGGACAATGCAATGAGTTTGCTACAACTTTTTGCCTTTTTGTTTATAATAAGAACTTAGACCGTTGTTTACATATTGATTCACTTATTTTCTTTTTCCTGATTTCAGATTCTTATCAAGTTTATGAAGAGTACGCAGCCTCATTTCCATATCAGCTTTGGTACTGTGATGCTATAAAATAACGCTTTAATTTTTGGTGCTATCTAATGGAGCTGAAAGGTTCACCTCCAAAGCCAGAGGGCCTTTCTTCGTCTGATTGCACTAGTGATCCTGAGGAGGAGGAAGTTAGTGATGAGGATGATGATGATCGTAACCACAAGCATCGGAGACGAGAGACATCTCAATCACTAGAGAAAGATTCTTTTGGATCAACTTTTACAAGGCCATACAGGAGGCACAACAAACAATTTGAAAATGGTCATTCTTTCCAGGAAAATGAATCTCAAGCTAGTGAAACCTGGAAAAATTATAACCTTGGTCCTATAGAGAAATATGCCACAAAGTTTGATAAAAGACGCTCTGGCCCTGGATCCTTGTCTCGAATGCCTCAGGAATTGAATCACAGAATCAATCCAAGTCAGATGTTCTTTGGAGATCCTGGTCCTGTTAGGGGAAGAGGAAGGGAGACTGGTATTTGGAACCAACGCGATAGTAGGTTCAACTCAGTTGATATTGCTTCTCAAATGGTTCAGCAGGGGCCCATCAGTTCAGGTCTCTTTTCAGGAAGGGGTTTGCCAAGTGTTTCAAATACACAGACTACTTCCTGGAATGCATTTGGATTGATTCCAGGAATGCCAAATGGTGCCATTGACGCTCTTCATCCTATTACTTTGCAAGGATCTTTCAGGCCAGCTGTAAATCCTTCATTGAATATGGGCATTCCTCGTCAAAGGTGCAGAGACTTTGAGGAGCGTGGTTTTTGTCTCAGAGGTGACATGTGCCCAATGGAGCATGGTATCAATCGCATTGTTGTTGACGATGTTCAGGTGCGCAAAAATAGCCATTTTTTGTTGATGTTTTTCATTATATTTTCATTTCTATTCAAATTGAAAAGCTTTCCTTGAAAAATTAAGAATTAGTTATCCATTTTAGAAATCGAATGGATTCGGGCACTTTTTATCATGCAGTCTGTTTCTGAGTCTTGAGTAACCCACAGAAAGCCATGCAAGAGTCAGGAAAAAAGTACTGATGTATGCAATTTTTATGGGTTTGGCTCACACTTTTGTGGTCCCAACAAGTTAATGGACAGCTAATCAGTTCATTGTCCACTTCAAGTCTAATACATGTCATATGCCCTAGAAATTTTGATTTTCCTTCCTAGATCCTCTGAGAAATATATACTGTTTATATTTGACTATCAAGAACATATAATGATGAAGCTAGGGTGTCCATTGTGCGGTTCATTTTTTTGTTAGTATTTTCAGTATTCTTAACTTCTTGAATGGATACGAAACATAACAATTAAATTCTGTTGGGTGTTTTTTTCCCCTTTCAATTGATTATGCTCTTCACGGTCTTGTTTTTGTTGTTGTACTTACCGTGGGTGCCTCTAAGTCACTGTTATTGTCGGTAAGGTAGTTGATGATAGTTTTTATGTAGAGATTATATTTACCTTTATCTAAGTTTTGAGGGGATCTCTGAATGGTGGAGTCAATTGTCAGATCAATTTTCATGTGGAGCCAAAGTAAGATGTTTAATGTGTTGCCATTTCAGGACAGTTCCTGATGCTGTAAAATTGTTGCCGGCATGCAGGGAGTGAAGTGTTTTAACATTGTTAACTTTGTGCATAGTCTCATTGGTTGAATTGACTCAGTGAACTTGCTTTACTGGGAACTTCCTGAGTTTTGATATGCGATATTATTACTTTAGGAGTATGTTCTTGATTTGAGAACATATTCACTTTACCACTATTAATTTGTTCTTTATGCCAATTTGCAGAGCCTTTCTCAGTTCAACCTTCCTGTTTCTCTTCCAAGTGGACATCTACTTGGAATTTCTACCGGACCAGGGGCTCTTCCCACTGTTGGTACTTCTTCAACCACAATGATGAACAGCAAAGGAGTGCAAAGCAAAATCAGCAAGTCTGGAACTGGGGATGAGACTTTGTCTTTGAATGATGCATATTCCACTTCTGCTAGCTTGGGTGGCGCAGAATTGTATGATCCAGATCAACCTCTATGGAATAAAAGTGTCCCTGAAACATCAAGTCCAGTCTTGCCACTACATTCACCCAAAAATGATAACACTGGAGCCTTGATGGCTGTTGATCCTTCTGGTCGTCATCATTTCAAGGAATATGATGGTGTTGATGCCAACTTCCCTGCTAAAAACACTAGAAACGATGCTGGTTCACATACAAGTTCAACTGTCTGGGGTAGAATCGGTAGTTCAAAAAATAGGTTAGGTGTGAAAGACAAAACTGATCCAGCAGTGAGCACCTCTTGTATGGAGAATGGACCGAAAGAAGATCAAGATGCATCAGGTATTTCTTGGCTAGGAAAACGGATTATTACCAAGGATGGTGGCCAAAAATATATGGATTTATCTGCCAAGAAACCAATCGAAAGCTTGCATAATATGCATAGGCCACCTCAAAAAGCATTGCGTACTCTTTTTGTCAATGCTATTCCACAGAAAAGCAACAAAAGGGAGAGTCTTCTTTCTCATTTTCAAAAATTTGGTGAGGTAATTGATATCTATATTCCTCTGAATAGCGAACGAGCTTTTGTTCAGTTTTCTAAAAGGGAAGAGGCAGAAGCTGCTCTGAGGGCACCTGATGCTGTAATGGGCAACCGGTTTATCAAGTTACGATGGGCCAATCGGGATAATATACCCGACGAAGGCGTGAGCAGTAGCAGTAGTGTACCTATTCCTCCTCGAGGCTTAGGAACCGCTTCTATTCAACATCACCCCTCTACTAACAGAGGAAGAGATAATTCACAAACTGCTGCTTCCATGAATACTACTGCCCCACCCGCTGATCCTTCTCTTCTTGCAGCTGATCACTCTAAGCCTGTCATGACAAATGGTCCCATAACTCCTCCTCCCATGCAGAAAAAGCTTGAGACCTTAGAACAATTGAAGGAGGAACTTCGCAAGAAACAAGAGCTGTTGGACCAAAAGCGAAATGACTTCAGGCGCCAGTTGAATAAACTAGAGAAACAGGTAATACCAACTCTCTGTTCATGTAATCTTACAATTCACCAGTGATATATGATAATGCTAGTTGCTTGTGATTTATGTAAGAAAATGAAAGGCTAAACTGTAATATCTGCATAGTCATGCTCTGTATTGAAAGATGCATAGCTAGTATGAAAGCTAACAGCTCTTATTTCTTTGACGGAGTGTAAATGTGAGTCTGAAATTGGTCAGCATAGAAGTGATCTGCTGGTGGGTGAAATAGTGGAGGAGAAAGAATGATGCACCTTTTTATTCGTACTCTTTAATAAAGATCAGGATTAGCATGTTCTCTGACGAATCATATGTAGAAGCATATTTCCCTAATTTGTTCTCAACTTTGGTCTTTGCAGGCTACAGGAGTCAAGGGTGAATTAGTGGTAGAACCTGCTGCTAAGAGGCATAAACTGGGAAATGCTGCTGATTCTGCAAAAGATACTGTTCTGAGGTCTTCTGATTCTGCTCCTACTGCAGTATTGCCACATACTGAGTCTTCGTTAGAAAGGAACAAATCGGCAGATAATGTTGCGTTATTTAGTCCAAAAGCAAATACTATGATGGGACTACAGGAATCACTGGGGTCAAAGCAGCCAGTTCGTTCATTTGCACCTGCAGGACATCCTTTTACGGTTAATAGATACAAGCTGGATAACCGACCTACAACTTTTAGAATTCTCCCACCTTTGCCAGCTGGTTTAACAAATGTATGTTCTCTCTCTCTCTCTCTCTCTCTGACAAAACTATGACTAAATATTCGATGTCTGCACTGGCTTAGTCCTTCTATAGTATCTTGTTAAGTTGCTCAGTTTATCATGTTATGGTAGATTGATCTTTTATTTTCTCCCAGATTGTTGCCTTGAAGGAACATTTCTCTTCGTATGGCGAGCTATCTAACGTGGAACTAGAAGATGTTGAACCTTGCGATAATATTGATGAGTCAGACTCAGAGAGCCCGAGAAGTAGATCGGCTCGTGTGACTTTCACTACTCGCCTTTCAGCTGAGAGGGCATTTGCAAATGGTAAATGTTGGGAGGGTAATAATTTACAGTTTATGTGGGCACAATTAAGTACTCAGAACAAGGATCATGATGGAAGGGAAAATACTCTAGCGGCCCCTAAAGGTCCTAAAAATGCTGATACACAGCCAGCTGAAGTCACAACACAAATGGACCTTAAAGAAGCCTCTGCATCTGGAAATGAAGAGCATGAGCATCCAGAAAGAGACGGAGAGATGGATCTGATGGAGTTGCATGAAGTCCCTAAACCCTGCTCAACCTCTGTGTCAGGCGAAAGATCACCGAAGCAGGAGGAGCCAAGCCGGAGTGCAGTGTCCGGGGAGGAAGAATCTTTACCTAGTTTAGTTGCAATTTCAGGGGAGAAAGAGTAGGCAAGGAATGTTGATGATCGGCTAATTGTTGGAATTGTACAGTGAGGTAAAATGTTTAATCTATTGAAAATTTTCGCTAGTCCCCGCTGTAGAAATTTTTTGAAACTTTGTTTCGCAATAGTGTCTTTAGTTCTGTGTAAAAGTGGAACTTTCTTGTCTTGGATTGCCCAACCCGGGAAAGGGTTTGGTAGTCAAGTGGGGAAAAACCTTTTTCAGCTTTGAACTATTCCTGAAAGATATTTTGGGGATCTTGTCCCATTTCTGTTCGATTATACCATAGTAACTGAGCCAACCCAGGAAAGGTTTTGATGCAACAATAATTAAGACATCATTGCTGATCACTACATCAACTGTTAACTTTTTCCTCCTTTTTTAAGAGACATTTGCAGTTGAAGACACTATGCTGGTTCTGTAGTTCGACAGCTTTTCATTTCAATTTTTATGTTACGAAGAATATTACTTATTTTTTTAGAATGTTGCTTAGTTATTATACCTTTCTCTATTTTTTTTTACTGGAAAACATTTTTTAAATATAAAATTTATTTTCTTGCCGTTTTTAGTAAATTATATTAATATTTCTTCTTACAAGCGTGGAAATAGATTTAGTTGGATTTGCTTGGAGTATTTTTTAATAAATGATTTAATTTTACTAAAATGGTTTAAAATACAATTAGTTTTAATTTTACTTAAATTTCGCTTCTCTATTTGACTATTTGTAAATTAAAATATGTGGAGGAAGCAAGATGAGCCATTTCAATCGCTACGACGACGTTCCGAAAGATAGTTTTGCAACAAAATTCCTCCGCGTCTCGGACACGTATCAAGCGATGAAGCAACTTGTCCTTTTCCTCCAATAAACTTAATTCCGACGACAGTCAGCTTATTGCCCACGTTGGAGAGTATACAATCTAGTCAACTCGCGGCCTTAAGGTGACCACGAATGTAAATCTGGTAATTTTGCCACTTAGCATGCTCGTAGAGCGCGTGTCCTTATTTTCTGGAGACAGCGAGTGTCTGATAATAAACAGAAAATAACACCCTCCTGTCCGGACAGCAAGAGCTAGATTTTCAAAATGAAAATAATATTCGACATGAAAAAATAATTACAAAACAAAAATTATATACTTTTTTAATTTAATATATAAAAATATCAAATTTTATTAATAATTTGCACTATCTTTTCAATATTTTTTAATTTTTATTTAAATTAATAAAACATAAAATTTAAATAATTATGAATAATTACAATATTAAATTTAATTATGCATATTAATTTAGTTATAATGATATAAATCAGAGGAAAAAAGAGGGAAAATAAAATAATTTACCGCCAGAATAAATTTTTAGTCTCGCATCTCGCGGTTTTTTGAGCACGATATTTTGGTTCCGACAATTTCCAAGATCTCGCATACAGACAGCAGTTTCAAATTCAATTTCTGGACTTTTTATTTCTTACTTTATTTCTTTTCGTCTCTCTATTTCTATCTCTTTCTTTGTTTAGATTCTTGAGTTGAGCTAAAAATGGACTGACAAAATTGGAAACCCTAATTTCATTTCCATCTTCTTCGTCTTTCAGGTACTTTTCTTTAAGTTATTATTTTTTAGTTATTGTATCTCTCTATTTGTTCTTTTACTTCTATATATTTTTAATTTAGTTAGTACCTATCCTCGGCGTATATGCAGGTTAAGAAAAATTAAAATTTTCGTTTCTCGTTTCTTAGATGGAGTTGATAATCTTGTGTTGATTTTTTACGTTTCTTTTGTTTGTTTCCCATGTCATTTGGTTGGTGTGTTCAGTTGTGAAGCTTTGAAGTGGGAGGTTGAATTTGTTTTCCTGATAAAGTTTTGCCGTGAAAAAAAAGATGGAAGCTTCTCAAACCCCACGTAAAACCCTGCCTAAAAGTTCTTATCTTGGAAAAGAACCGCCTAAAACCCTAGACCCAGATGCCAAAACTATCGAATATGGCTATAGAGCTGCTTCTGTTGGAAATACCCAAGAAAATGGAGTTAGAACCTCTGTAAATAGAGAACAAGGTTTCAGTGTTGGTGGTAGGGACCGCAAGAGTCAGGACTTCAGTGATAGTGATTCTGAAGACGGAAAGATTAATCCTTTGTTTGATGGAGTGGGGGGTCTTGAGGATTCTGAGATTAATGGAGTGTCTTCTTTATTAAAGATGCAGGAGAGTAAGGGTTTGAGAAAGCTTGGTTCTGTTTTGGATGCCATAGAAAAAGACGAGAAGAGTAATGCAAAAGCTGGCACTGCAGATAAGAAATCAGGGAATTTAGGAGGGAAGAAGGAGATGGATGTAGAGGAGGATATGGGAGGTGAGAGGCATGAGTTTGCTAAGGGTGATTTTGTATGGGGTAAGGTTAAAAGTCATCCATGGTGGCCTGGTCGGGTTTATGATCCTGTTGATGCATCTGACTATGCTAAGAAAATTAAACAAGGAGATAGAATTCTTGTGGCTTACTTTGGAGATCATACATTTGCATGGTGCCATCCATCTCAATTGAAGCCTTTTTACGAGAATTTCGTGGAGATGTCAAAGCAGAATACCTCAAGGAACTTTGGCATTGCAGTGGAGAAGGCAGTGGAAGAAGTTGGCAGGCTTTTGGACTTTAAGATTACCTGCTCCTGTGCACCAAAGGAAAATTTCAGTGGAGTTTGTAGGTCACTGGCTGTCAATGCGGGTATTAAGGAAGGGCTTCTTGTTCCTGAAGGTGGGATTGAAAGATTTTCTGCTGTGTTGTTTGAACCATCAGAACTGCTTGCTGCGTTGAAAGGTTTTGCACAGGTTGCTGATGATACTAATATTCTCAAATTTACAGTATTGAAGAGCTGGCTGTCAGCTTTTTACCGTGTAAAAGGAGGCTACCAACTACCATCTTTTTCGGATCCGCAGCCAATTCCAGGCCTTGAAGACGATGGCAGCAACTTGATTGTTTGTCTGGGTGATGCTAGTGGTGCAGTGGAAGCCAATACTCGGGGACCGATTGAAGAAGACTGGCTTTCTCCACGTAGAGGTCATACAGATGGTCAAACAGATCAGAGCTCGTTGCCAAAGTCACGAGGGGGTTCAGGGGATGATCAGCATCAAAGAAGGAAACAGAAAAGCATAGCTGAAATCCTGGGAGGCCATGTAGATGCTGCCGCTGAAAGTAAGAAAGATGATGAGGCTGAAGAGGAGTGTGAGTCTATCAAGTTAACAGCATTAGCTGAGACAACGAAGAAGAGAGGCAGAGGTAGACCTAGAACTGTGGGAGGGGAATTAAATCATGGCGAGCAAAGTACTCCTGGCAAAATGGGTGGTGGGGAAATTTTGAATGGGTCATCATCTTCCTCTGGGAGGAAGAAAAGGAAAGGCACAAATGAGGCTGCTGAAGAGGACAAAATAAATGTGGAGGATGTGTCTAAAGGAAGAAAAGAATTGGACAAATCTGCATATTCCCTTGGAAGGAAGAAAATAAAAGTTGGTGCTGAAGCTGATATTGAAGGAAGCAACAATTTGACATCCAAACCGAGGAGGAAAGAAACAAAATTTTCTACACCTCTTGTACCAGCAGATACCAAAGTTTCTAGTCCCGAAACTGGTGCCAATGTGGTTATGAAGGAAGTTAGGAAGACACCCGTGACAACGGGAAAGAAGAAAAAAGATTCCACTGTTGAAAATGTTTGTGGGAAAGACCAGAAGGAAGAAATGAAATCTGCAGGAAGCAAGAATGGTGCTGAAAGCATTCGAATTGATCATGATGATGGACAAGAGTATATTGAGCAATGCTCTTCACCAAGAGAGAGAAAGAGGAGTAAATACTTGTCCCCTCCCTACACAGACCTTAAGACAGCGCACAGAAAGAAGGAGCTTGAAGTGGAATCTCAGAAGGCTTCAATTGAAATTCAGACTGATGATATGATGAATAAAGCTACTGGTCAATTTCTGAAACCTTCTCAACTTCTGCAAGATCCTAAGGTCTCCCAGAACGAGCCCTTTCAGGAACCTCATGCTGGGAATGATCCTCAAGCCACAAAACATGGTCAGAGTATTATTGATCCAAAGAAAGTTAATGTTCCCGCAAATGCAGTGCTTTCTCAAGTGCAGTATGCTGCATGCAATCCTCTGAATTTGAAGGAAAACAACTCCCTTGAAGTGGTTGGGGAATTTCTTTCTGCATTTAGAAATTCAGTATCTTGCAACGAGTCCAGTTACAAACTCCATAACAAGCATCAAACAGGGAGAAAGAGAAAGTCTCAAGAATCTCAAGCTGACCCATTAAAATTGGAGGAAGCTCGTGCTGTTGTCATTTCACCTGATAAAAGATCTCAAAGGTCAAAGATCAGAAAGGGTGAAATGAAACCTAACAAGCAGCAAGCTGCCCATCCCCCGGAAACAACAACACCTAGCAAAGAACCAGACAAAAAAGCTCCAGCAGCTGCCCTTTTTGTGACATTTGGCCCTGGATCTTCATTGCCAAAGAAAACTGATCTTGTTAGTATATACCAGAAATATGGAGATTTAAGTCATGAGGAAACAGAAATGTTCTACAATAACTACTGTGCTAGGGTTGTATTTCTTAGAAGTTCTGACGCAGAAGAGGCATTCAACCAATCCCAACTTGTCAGTCCCTTTGGAGCAGCTAGTGTAACTTTCCGACTTCGCTATCTCTCTGCAGAGACCAAGACTCGTGAACTCAAAGAGATATCAAAGCCAAACCAAATTCTTCCAGCGAAGGACATGACAAACACCGCTAATGATTTATCTACCTCACGATCATCTGCTAGCAGTGTGTCTGAACTTGGGTATGTAAGACAGAAGCTTGGGATGATGACTGCAATGCTGGGGATGGCAGATGGGAAAATGCCTCCAGATTTGAAATCTCAATTACAAGGGGAAATTAAAGGTCTTCTGGAGAGGTTGAGCACTATGTGTTGACACTTAAAAGGACTTAAGGTTCACAGTGATGTTCCATAGTACTTTCATGTTGTTTAGAGCCATACTTGTATTCCTTCATAGTACTATTAATCGATGTGCAGGTTAGAGGATAGAACTTCAGAATGAGTCTTTCCTTTGAGCTATTATTGGCATGTAGGACACTTTTCTTCTTATGTAATAGTATACAAAGGAATTCATGTGAAACAGGGGATTGAAGCTTGTTTTGGTTCGTGAACTCCCAATATGATACAGATGGCACATATCTTGTAGGCAAGGATAGGGAACAGCTCCCTATGGATAGTTCTTTACCGTGTTTTTTACTATTTTGACAACGTGAAAGAGAACTGGAAAGGAATTGTAGTGATCAGCAAACAGAAGATTAGTTTTCTTGCTTTAAAGAATACATTGTTAGAACCTTCTGTGTTTGTGTTGCTACAGATTTTTGTGAAAGTCTGTCGAGCAATATTATTATTAAAACCTATATAATGTTAAAGAAAGGGTGTGAAATACAGGTTCTGTGATTTCGGAGCAAATGTTAGTGTTGAACATGGACTTTCTATGTACCCTTCTTTGCATTTTCCATGAACAAACAAATAATTGTTTTATTATACAAGACATGCTTGTCCAAACACCAAAGTTACAACAGTAAGCACACCATCCAAACCAAACTGGCTGGAAGAAACTCAATCATCAACAGGATCCTGAGGGGTTTCATCAGCACCTCGTTTGATCGATATCACAGGGCACTCTGCGTGCTTCTGACAGAACTCGCTTACTGTACCCACAAAGACTCTGTGAAAAAGATCAGAAAGGGAAATGTATCAGTTAAATGAGTTATGCCAGTGAAAAAGATCAGCAAGGGAAATGTATCAGTTAAATGAGTTATGTATTGATGACTACCACGTACATGTTCATCAATATAAAAGACAGTGGCAAATCACTTTACAATCTAAAATGATGTTTAAGCATGGAAGAAACCTACAAAAAAGGCATACCTCTGAAAAGGGCCAAGACCCCGGCTTCCAACAACTAGAAAATCCGGTTGGACTCGCTTCACTTCCAAGCAGATTACTTCCTTTGGATCACCCTTCTTGATCCAAGATTCACAAGCAATCTAGAAGCATTTGGTAGATTATGTTCGAAACCAAAAACAAATTCAAGAGATAGAGATAGGAAATATCAGTTATTAAAAAATTCCAAAGATCCATGAGGGTATAAAGCAAGAAATATCAGTTACCCCAAACTGATGACACTGATTAACAAAGTACTCCAATAGATGAAGGCCTCTTATCCTCTCCCTATACTTCATGCTTTTAAAATCATCAGGGGATGCATATATGCTATCCATGTCATCAAAACCTGGACCAGAACCAGTTGTCAGGTAACATTGCTTAAACCACATTAAGAAGAGGGAAAACAATAACATCACACTACACTAGAAGGCAAGGGCTAAATTATTTATCCACGAGGCATAACAAATACTAGAGCTAATACCAAATAAGAAGAATATAACTCGCCTCCTCACTGTGATTTGGATAAAAACCTTTGACTCAAGTAAGCTATCTAAACCAAAAATTCCATCTCTACTAAGAGGATATATGCATTGCTACCCAACAAAAGTTATATGCATAAAAGGTGTTTTCTGAAAGTTCAAAGAAGAAGGAACACCATTTATGTAGATGGGAAAAAGCATTTTATCTAGAAGTGGGCAAGATACATAGTTCTGTTCACTATTCTTTATGCCTTTCCATGTATATAGATTATCTAATACTAGTCTACAAATAACTTGTACAGTTTTGTTACAGTTTAGACGACAATTACGAAACTCAATAGATAACAAGTGCTAAGGTAGTTTAATGTAGTCTAATGAATCAAATGGGCTGTATTAGCCTCACTTTCACAAATCATTTACATTTAAATTATCACGTCGCCCTTGCAATGGGTAATTGCTCTAAAGATACAATCTTTAAGAACTTAAAACTAATAAGTCGTTAGCACAAACAGCATAAAGACATTAATACCAGAAACAGAACACAAGAAAGATCGTGCAAAAACCAATATATCTCATGACCCAACACCCAAAAACTGCGAAGATTCAAACTTGCTTAGCTCTAGAGAGACACAGAGAGAGAAAGAACCGTCTTCGTCGGGGACTTGAACATGAACGAAAAGAAGCTTGAAATCGGAGGTATTGGAGCGAACAATTTTCTGGAGAGTCCACACGAAAGCTCGCCTGCTACTGATGGAAGGATGCGGGTAACCTTTGATCGTTGACTCGTTTACCGCAATCATTATCCGAGTCGGCTCAGCTTCCATTTTCAGTTTCGATCACTGAGTCCGCGACTCGGTCTCTCTTCTGTGTATGCTTTCGAGAACACTCTTTAAGAATTGTGAACGCGGGGTTATAGTAACGAAGAAAGGTGCGTAGTGCGCGCATAGAAGTATATGATAGTGTAAACATGATGCAGAACACTACCGTACGCCTGGTAGTTACAGCCACCCGGCAGTTTTTAAAATAAGTGTCATCGTTGGCCTTAAAATTGGCGGGTCGTACAGTCACTTATATTGTCGTATTGACTTGAAAGTACATAAATGCCCGTTAAATAGAAGGATAATATCTAATATTTAAAATAATTTTATTGATAATTTCTTAATAAATCTAATATAAGAATAAGGGATTAAAATAAATTTAATTAATTAAAAATAATTTATTTTTAATTTTTATCTAATATGTAATTATCATCAGTAATAAGAATATAATTTCAATCACATTAACAATTAAATAAATTTTGGTTTTTGTTTAAAAGAAAAATAGAAACAAAAAATAGAAAAAATTAAAAATCACAGTAGAAAAGCAGGAGTTGAACTAAACGATCTCTATATAAATAAATTTATATTTTACTAATTAAAGAAAAATAGTCAAAATTATGTATAAATTAAATTTAAGAGTTAAGCTATTTACACCAAAATCTCATTTCAACGATATATTGTGTAAGTTATTTTTCAATAGAAAAAAAAGTGTAATCAAAATTTTAAGTTTTTCAATGATAATTGAAGATAAACAGGTGATATATGTAGATACCAAGTTTTCACTTCACTGGGCTAAACCCTAATAATGGGTCCGTCAAAGCCCTATTCCCAATTCTGCCTCATCATGATCTTCTAAGAATTAGTACAAATACTTAAAAAAAAAAAAGAAGAATTAGTACAAATACCAGAGGATTGCAATGAAAATAATAGCAAGTTAAGTGACACTCTACAAAGAAAGTTGACTTTTGATGAAACATTAAGCACACGGAATAAAATTATCAATGCTTTAAAAACTCGTCAGAAGATAAACAGGTAAAATAAGAAATTTAAATTTTAAAAAATTCAGTCAATATTAGACTGTCATTAAATTAGTTAAAGATTGAATAAAATTGAAGAATTTAAAATATAATTAATAGATAATGTCCTTATCTATCGAAAAATTTAAAGCTTAACTGTTGAATGAAAATTAATTTATTTATAAAAATTGATTAGTTTATGAAAATTGAGCAATTAATTAATAAATTGATCTAATTTTAATAATGAAGGTTATTAAAGTAAATCGAATCAAAAAGTTAAAAAACGAAATAAAAAATTGGCTGTTTCAAAGTTTTAACAATTAAACCGACTGAATTGGTTTGATTTTTTAATTATTGAAAATTATTAGCTTAACTAAAGAAATGATAAATTATATTAAATTTGAAATTAATCATTTGAAACTCAAGCCAAATTTTATGACTAAAAATGTTTGAATTTTTTTATTTAATGATTTGAGATCAAACAGAAAAAAAAACTTTTTTTAATTTTTATAAAATTGGGTCAACTTCAGTACAAAATAAGATTGAAGTTCGAAATAACCCTCTTATTTAAATTTAATTATATTTAAAACCTGATAAAATCTTTTAGAATTGAAATCACCCTTAAATTGAACCCATTACTAATGTTACTTAACACATGTACAATGAGTGAATTTTAATTAAATAACTAATATGAAGCTAAATGAAGTTTTAATATGCTCTTGGAGATCATCTTAGTGTGGCACTCCAAGAAATTAAAGGAATCCGAATATAACTAGTTGCGACTTAACTTTGATGCTCTCTTAAAAATTTTCTAAAAATAAGCATGCAAATGAAAAGTACATCATGTAACATTTGCTTCCTTAAGTTTTTCTTCTCCCGAACATCAACAACAATAATTTAATGAAAATTTTGTTAGGATACGAAGAAATTTAATAATATATAACCTTATTCTTAATTAATAGTAACTATTTCCTATAACTTTTCTTCTACTCTTAACCCACAAATCATACTCTTAATAATTAATAATAAGAGGTGAAAGATAATTAAAGCTTTACATTTAACACACAACAAGGTAGATATATATCAATAATTACTTCCATAATCACATCTTTTAGCCTATAATTATATACCGGTAAACGAAACCCTACCAAAACCTAAATGACCAACTTGGTACAACTCTAACCAAACCCTCTCCGCTTCAAGCTTTGCACTAAACCTAGCCATGTCCTCTACCTCACTAAACCCAGTTTCAATCTCCCAAACTTCCTCTTCTTCTCTTCTCTTTCTCAATTTCTCATCTCTTTCCACTACCATCGTATTGTCACCCTCACTACTACTGCTACTGTTTTTCTTGCATTTTATATCACTTTCCGGCTTCTTCTTGTTCTTGTTCTTCTTCTTTTTCACTCTTCCCAAACACCTCCGTCCTATCGTCCATGGAACCTTAACAAAAGCCAGAGTGAAGAGATTCACCAAAGCACAGGGACAGCAACAAAGGGCTATACAGTCAGCTATCAACCCAGCAGTGCAGGACTGGCAATACTTGCCAGAACACTCTATGGTATCTTCACTTTCATCGACAGTGTAACTGATCTTTCTGGTGTGTCTGCTTGCATATTTACATGAAACTCGAGGTGGGTTTTTCTCCATTTGATCTTCTCTTGACGATGATCCAGTTATAAGATCCTGCAAAAAAAGATGATCACATATGATTATTATTATACACAGAACACACTACATGGTCATGGTAAATACCTCCCGTGCTCTTCTTTTCTCTTCTTTCATTATTCGATGGCCATTGCAATCTCTTTAAAACTCTCCATACAACCCTTTTCTGCTACCTGCTAGCTTTTAAACATAAACTTTCTCTTAAATTGTTTTCAAAGTTACATATGACGTACAAGGAAAAGAAAGTTTTCATGCAATTAAGTAAGCAGAGTAACAAAAGGTGAAGAAACGCATGGAGTTATTTTTGGAGGTTCACGCGTCTTCTGGACCTCTTGCTTTGCACGGTCCAATAATATTGTAGAGAGAGACTTAGGTGGTGTTCCTCTTTAAGGTGGTTCTGTGTTTTCTGTCACTTAAAAACTTGCTTTACTACTAACAACTGATGTTGAGTTTGACTAGGTTCCCCATTTGATGTCTTTAATCACTGTTTTGGTTCATTTCTACTTTGCCTAGTCTTCCCTTTTGCAGTGAAGAGACAACAAAGCAAGACATGTAATGGCAAATATTGTCTGTTTGATGTCTACTTGTTGTTACCTCAAGGTATCAGAAACATGCATTATTCATCTATTGCAAAAATGGGTTAGGAGCCTTTCCTCTAAATTATCCTCGCTGTTACAAATCTCTTGTGCTTCCATATTAATTTCAACTGATAATATGATTGATTAGTGATACATGTGTACTTTAAGAGATTTATTATATATATCAAACCAATTATTAAAGTTCGAATTTTTTATCAAATTTATTTGTCAATTTTACAAATTTTATGTACTTTTCTACTAAACTAAAATACTTGTAATGCGGTTCAACCATAGATTATGATTAATTAGCACAATTAACTAATTAAGAGAACTATTACATTTTTTTTCAATTTCATCTTCAACAAATCCCAATACATAAAGCTCCTCGCTTTGCAATGGTTAAGAGAGGGACATTAATTATACACAACCTTCCCTTTGCATTTTTATAAAGAGACTTTTTCCATTACTCAAACTTGTAACCTTGTAGGAGTAACCTTATCAATCACAAATGAGTAACCTATTACATATATCAACTCAATATTACTAAAAGTTTAAATCTATTCTCTAAATTATTTGTCAATATTACAAATTTTATAACAATAACAACAAAAACAACAACAACAAATACTCAGTATAAATCTCGTTGAGGCGCGGTGCCTATTACAAATCTTATATATTTTTATATTAAAATAAAGTAACTTCATTTATGAAAGTCTAATTAATTAATTAAGAGATTTATTATTGGAATTAGAAGAAAGATATCCAATGAAATGTGAAAATTTGGAAGTTAGTATACTTTTGAGGGGCACAGATGTAAAGTGAAAGTGAATTATAGGAAGTGAGTGAAGATAGAAAAGGAGTAAGGTTTTTAAAATGGAATTTGAGTGAGACCAGACACTTTGAATGACTTTGCCAAGTTTATGAATATATGTCTAAATCATCACTTCATGTCTGATGCCTCTTTTGGCTTTGCAACAATTCTAACACTGACCTATGAATGTAGACCGTTCATGTTTTTCTTCACAACTGAATTGTCAAAGAAACAACCCCTACTTTGAGGATATGATTACTAAATGTGCAATTGTATACATTATTTGTTTATTGGCTAATGGAAACCTCGAGACACATTAATTATGCCTAGAAAAATTAACAATCCATAATTGTTTTGACATTAAAAAATGAACTTAAATACACTAAGCTTCCTATAGTTTAATTTTTTATATTTTAATTTGTATGTTTTAAAAATGACTATTTACCCTTTATAATCTTGTTTCTCTGTTATATTCTATTAATTTTTATTTATTTTATTTTAAATAATATAATATTAAAATTATTAAATTTTAATGCAATATGAAAAACTAACCAAATATGAAATAGATAATTATGTGATAGCTAAAAAAATATTAAAGAGTAAATGATAATTTTAAAACTTAAAATTAAAATTAAATACAATAAGCTCCTATAGCTTAATTTTTTTTATATTTTATGTTCTAAACATTATTATTAATTCTTTATAGTATTCCCTTTTTATCATATTCTGCTATTTTTAATATTTTATTTAAAATAATATAATATTAAAATTTTTAAATTTAGAATTTTTACATTTTAATATAACGAAAAAACTACCAAAATATGATAAAATTAATTATCTGATAACTAAACAGTACTAACAAGTGAACAATAATTTAAATTTAAAAAATTAAAATAAAATGATCAATTTATGATACAAGAAAATCTAAAGCAATTTATTCTAAAAACTAATTAATCTTTCTTATACGTGCCTCTTTAGAGTTCAAATAAAATTTGATTAACACCTCAATTATAAATGTGTCCAAATTGCCTAAAATAAACACAATTTTCTGGTGCCATTTATATCATTTAAATGAGATCTCTTCATTCCATCAATGTCATCTTTCTATAATTTGACTTCCGAAAGCACATATTGCTTCATAATGAAACGACTTTTTGCTGTAGAACAAAAGATATATTCCTGGATTCTACTTATAAACCTGATGTTACAATCCAATCCATAAGCAATAGCAAATCTAGTGGGATAGGTTAGAAACTGGAACAGTAGGCTAATTGGTGTGTGATTGTCAATTACATTTTGTTGGCCAACTTTAGGAAGAAGAACAGGTACAGTCCTAGAAGAGAAGCATTTTAGTTACTGCATTTGAAGTACCATAGAAGAATAAGAACCTGAACTTATCTCAATATTGAAACCCATTTGAGTACAGGACAAAGATGTTTAGTCTGTGCAAGAATTTTCAGATATTGTGTGATCGAACATATGGATATGAAGATTGAAGAGTGAGGAGGTGTTAACTGTAGGGATTAACGAATATTGACAGGCACAAACATGAAAGTGTTGGAAGGAACTTACTTGTATGTATTCTTGAAGATGAATTCACTCAATCTGCAATGCCATTTCTTTGCTATAGTCAGCCATGCAATAAGCAATAACCGTAAGTTGCAGAACAAAAGCTCGATCTGATCTGAAATGGTGGAGTTTATGCAGAAGGAATAGTTTTCTATGAAGTCTCTCTGACCCCTTGATTAAACTATTTTAGTAAATAGTAAAAGCTTTCTTAATAACAGCAACTCAGGTCCATTTTCTTATATCAGAAACTCTGGCAAGAAACCATTAAAATATATGCACACCTGGACAGAGACTGAGAGATCAAATGGAGGGTTACTGACTATTTGTTGAGTCCCAATGACAGTGAATATAGGAAATTGTCCCTGATATACTCACTCTCATCAAAAAGCTCTATTTTCATGGCTTCTTGATGTTTGCTTCCAAATTATTTTTGGCTTTCCCTATAGCCCTCTCCACTGCATGAGTTTAGTTATGGGTCTCCACTAAGTTTAGGTATAAGCTTTGGTATAATTTGAATTGATTTTCTGTCCCTTCCCAAAATCCCAAATAGATTATGGGTTTGATCTTTGTTTATGCACCAAGTTATAGAAGTAATTATATATAAATGCTACATTTATATTATATTATCCACATTACATATTCCAAAGCATTTTGCCTCAAAGAAGAATCTTATCATGTGTGCCTCCATTTGCCATTTCTTACTCAAACTTAGGATATATTATGAAAGGAGATGTCAATGATAATTAAATTAACAAGGCTAAGTTGAAGGGCTTAGTGGATTTCTTATATTTAACTCATTCCGAAAATAACTTCTCTACTAGTTAAAAGTAAGACTGTGTATTACTGAATCTTTACAAACTCCGAGTATTAACATAATTTTTACTAGATTGTGTTGTTGTTGTTGTTGAAAGATAAATTAGTGGAAGAGTTTAATTGACATGGGGGCAAAATTGATAGTCTTGTGCAATGCAAACTTTTAACTTAGAATCTATACCGCTCAAAAGGGGAAAAAAAAAAGAGAGAGAGAGAGAAGAAAAATACTCAATTCTTATAAAAGAATTTACTTATTATAATTAAAGGATTTGTTAGAATATAATCTACAAATTTAAAACTAATTTGATACATTTTAATTTCAAATGAAAATTTAATGTTAAAAGCTTAAAAATTAAATATAACTTTTTATAAAAATAAGATAGGTTGGGAATTCAATTAAAGTTATCATATTAAATCATATTTTCTACATTAAAATTCGAACTAAGTTAAAAGAAAAATAAGAAATGTAGAATCTCTTTTCTATATTTATGAATTCATAATTTGGAGTGACTCGTAACTCATTAAGACATAGTGAGATATCTATGCCAAATCAAAAGCCATGTAATTATAGTTTAGTCAACAAAGAAAATTTCACATGAATTTTATATTTAGTTGATCGAGGTATGTCATTTTCGTACATTTTATTAGTTAATAAACTTGTCATTCACTTAAAAATAATTATTACAAACTTTGATATAATTCATTGGAACAAATAGTATTAAATCCTTACATTATCTTAATTCATTTATCTCTTTCACTAAAAAAAACAAGTAATACTAATTTCTTCGTCGAAATTGTATACGAAAGTAATTCCAAAATAATTCAGAATTTAAGACCGTTCTTCTTTTTTATTCTCTTATTAACTGTTTCATCTAGTTTTATATAATAACAATAATAAATTAAAAATAAATAAATTTATATAAATAAAATAAGTAATATAATAAATATAGAACAAAGTAAATAATCAAAATAAAAGATAAAACAAATAAATACATAAACATGAAAAAAGATGGATTAATAAATAAATCTAACAAGTCATTACAAGAAAATATTTTATGTTAAGTAGAGAAGTTTTTAGGTTAACTAAGTGAGAGAAAAACACTAATTATTAGATATTTAAGTTAAATATAAAATTTAAAATTTAAAAGAAAAATATTTAAAAAATTTATATTAACGACAAGAACCTCACAGACCTTGCGTATCTACATAAGATTGTTGATGTTATTGTCTTTAGTTTGCTGTAAGATATAAATTGATTAGGTTCGTTTACTCCAGTGAATTAAGATTGCATTTAATTTAATGAATTAAGACTAAAAATTAGAGGTCTTAAATTTTTATAATTAATATATAGATCTAATTTTTAATAAAAAATTAATTCTAATTAAATTTAAATTTTATAATTTTATAAATGAATTAAATTTAGATTTGCAAATAAGATTTATTTTATAGTGGGTATATAGTTAAAATTTTGGGATAAAATTTTTTGCATTTTAATTTTATAGATTAATTTTTTTGGGAAAAATAGCTAATCAAGGAATGGGCCGAGTTGAAATATGGTATAATCCATGATTAGTCTATAAAATCAGAGGTTTACTCTCTTTTCTATTCAACTTATTAAAACCCTAAAATCGTGATGCTGCTCGTTAGTGCAGCCGCTCTCTCTAGTCAAGCTCTTCTTCTTCCAGTAACCTGTTCTTATCAATCTAGCCCTTGGTAATTCATACATCCTTGGTGCATAAAGTTTCAATTTTCAGATGTAAATTTCTTAAATTTATGTATTTTCTCTATTAAGTTTCGATCTTTGATCTGGGCAACGATGAAGAGTGCTTATATATTTCTGACACCTCTTGTATGAGAAGGGCGTTTTTCATCTATTGAAGAAAGCTCTTCATTGAGCACAGAAAGCAACTCTCTGAGCCCTTTCGATCCAAGATTGTGTTTTTTAATCGATCAAAGACTTGACAAGGAAAGAGTCTTTGGTCTTTTCAATGATGAGAAATTTCAATGGAAGGAAATGGCTGGAGCACCATTAGAAGTCTCTATAAGCTTCGCAACTGCCCATTTTGGGTGTTGTTTTGGTCTCTCTTGCATCTTTCTTTCACTTGCCTTTAGATTTTCTTTTCTTTTTTGATCTTTGTGTTCTTTTGATCTTCTTTTCTTATAATTTTATAAATCTGCTTTAGTTTGGGCAAGGATGAGAATGCTTTCTATATCATTTACACCTCTCATCCGAGAAGACTTGTTTTCAAGCTCTTCTCTGAGTGTCAACAACAGAGATTCTCTGAGCCTCCGTGATTACTCTGTTGTTTCTCTTATTTCTTCTGAGTTTTTTATTTTTGAAGTGTTACTGTTGTGATTAAATTGTTTACTTAATTGTGTGTGTCGAAAAAGATGCATTATTTAAGCCATTAGAAAGTATTCTTCATTTCCCATTTCTCTCAAAACAACTAGGAAAACATCATTACTAGTATTGGTTTCTTAACTCTGATTGTTGTAACATCTGCGAAGTGTTTTGGACATGAGGTTTACAAGTTTCCTGTTCGATATATCAAATCGACATGGAATGAAGTTGGATGAATGCCCGCATATCTTGTTTGCGGGAATTCCCACCTTCTGTGCCAGTTCTTGTGCTTCAGCCTCGCTCTTAATGACATGATCAAAGCAAATGTACCTTCCTGATGCGGTTTTGTTCATTGCCTCAAAAACATATGCATGTGCCTCTGCCAGTTTTGAAACGTCAACTGTTGCCAGCAGGCCATTGGCAAACATTTCTTGAGCTCCTGAATTTCATTCACAAGTTAGCATTCTCTGTGGATGATTCATCAACAATACCACTAATGTTCATAAAATGGAACCGTTACCTTTCAGATAAGCAATTGTGGCTGTTGGGTTTCTGTTTAGGAATTCAGGACCTGTGATAAGACCTGAACAGATGGTGGCTAATTTTAATCCATTATCCCCTGCTGTTCTCCATGCAGCTTTCTCCGCTCTTAACTTGCCTAATGCATACCAGAGCTGCATACATTTGAAAAAAAATTAGTAAATTCGTGAGAAAGGTTGGATAAAAAGATTGTTCCAAGGACCAGAGCTACAGTCCGAAATAAGAGAAAAGAACAACGGGGAAATTTTGGAAGATATATGCCTTTTTGTCATTGCAAAGGCATTCATCACTCCAGGATTCATGGTTGATTACAGGAGAGAGGTCCTGCAGAGTGCCATCCTTCCATATGCAAGCCAGAAGTGAAGAAGTGACCACACAACTTCTTACAGATGATGTCCTTGCACAAGCCTTTATCACATTTTCAGTGGCTTTCACTTCTATTTCTGCCATTGATTTCTAAAATCATAGACGCACAAGTCACTTGTGTTAGTAAAACAGATTGCTAATTTATTATAATGGTAAGTCACTGATTAGTTGCATGAGTTGTTATCAATACAACAATTGCTGAGGGATGTGGGGACCTATTCTTAACACCAAGATTGACAAGTATTGCTGGAGGAGGCAAGTTTCGGGTTGGGTTCGGGCCTAAAAGAAAATTTTCGGGATCAAGGGGAAACTGATCCGCCGGAACCCAAATTTTGCTAAGCCTATGTATTCCATGCAGGGAGAGGGCTCTATGAGTGGATGGTGCACATCAATTAGCGAAACTATAGCATCGGTAACTTAATTTCTACAACACATAAGATGCTCTATCTAAATCAGGCAATGAAAATCTGAATATTATAAAAGGACAAAGAGACTTACGGTATAGCCAGAAACTCCAGCAGGATCGGTAAATGCAGAGGTGTGGAACACGCCATGACACCCTTCAAATGCTTCCAACAAGCTTCCAACTTCTGTTAGCTTTGCCATAACTGCACTGAACCTTCTGTTACCGAACCTCTCCTCCAATGACCCCTCTAGCTCCCTCAGTCTTTCCATGTCCTCTGCCATTTCCAGCAATCCCATCATACGTCAAACACGAAGAGCCGTAGTTGAACATATTGGGAAATTGAGGGCTACATCAAATGACATATTGCTATAGATTGGGCATATATACTACTTTACAACCAATCCAAACCTTGCAAGATTCTATACCTTAGATGTCCAACAAGAATTGTTTAATAAACAAGTTCCTATGTGCATTTCTTTGGGTTTTCCAATGCAAATCAATAAAAAACGCCAGCTTTGGACATTACTCTGTGATCAACAAGGTCTAGATTAAGTTGTGGTGATCAGAAAGCGACTCGTAATGAAGAACAGCAATTTTTTGAAACCTGGATCTGGATTCAACAATGGGTTGAGGGGCATGACCTGTGTTTACAGATAAACTAAGGACTGCAAGAGTTGACTTAAATTAATGGATACCACAAAAGGGAAAAGAAGTTCTTCTAAATCATGAAAAAGAGACAACAAAAGTAAACAATTTATAAAAGACAAATCTTCAAACATTTTTTAACAATATTATCTTAATATAAAAGCTCAAACTTAGACATGAAAGGAGTAAACTAAACGATTCAGAGATTTAAAAAGAAAGTGAAAACCTCAAGATTACTACAAGGAACAGTTTCAAGAGTAGTAACTACAACTTGTGTGGGCAGTGGTTCCATAAATTCAAAACCAAATTACCTTCATTTTCGACGATAATCCGAACAGAGTAGCCACGAGAGAAGAGCCGGTCAACGAGGGCAAGACCCAGAAAGGAAACGC